>CAJQZJ010032438.1:5891772-5914457 GCA_907164525.1 Lophiomys imhausi
GGTCTGCATAGGAACGGTCACTAATAACCATGAGAAAGAGTCAATATTAGGCTCTCTTGAAAGCTCCTCTGTCAACAAAATTAATCCCAAAGTCTTCAGTTTAGCCCCAGGCAGATTCTTAAGGCAAGGGCAAAAGGCAGCCACAGTCTATGCCAAAATATTACAAAAATGATCTCTAATAGTCTTTCCCTGTGAAGCCTCTTGAGCTGGGCCTCCATAGTCCACATTGTTGTCAGCACTACTGCCTTCCAAGAGCCTACGAGGATGGCCTATTGAGCCCCACCTACAGCATTCAGCTGCTTTCTTAGTCCAAAGCCCCAAAGTTTTCTGCTTTCTTCCAGAAATTAGCATGGCCAGACCTATTCCAGCTTACCCATGAAACCAGAAGAAAGTACTAAAGCATGGTGTAGGAGGGAGGGCACACTCTCGAAGTACCCAGGAAACGTGGTTGAAGGAGGAGCAAGAGGACAGGGGCTTTGAAGTGAGGAGATGTCTGTAACCTCACAGAATCATGAAATGCTCAAGACAGAAGTTAGCAGTAGAAGCCAGTGTGAGTGGGGGTGTGGCTTAGTGGGGAAGAGTTGGCTTAGCATATACAAGACTTGTTTGTTTTTCTTACCATTTAAAAGCATTAAGTTATTCTCCACTCTCAAACCATACAAAACAAGCATAGGTCAGATTTAGCCCCAGCTTCAGTTTACCAGCCCCTGTTACAGATGACAAATTCTCATCCCTGGCGTAACCAGTTAGCAGGGGCATTGTTTGTGGTAAGCATCAAATACCAGGATTTAAGTCAAATCTACAGTCACTATTTCCACTAGTGTGTTTAGAAAGGATTCCTCGCAGATGCACTTTACACTGTGGCTTTTGTGGCTCTAACTGGTCCTGTGGGCTCAGTTTGAGGTGTTAGAATCTGCAGATTTCCATACCTCTCTGTAGAGTGTCACCTCCATGAGTCAAGGATCGACTTGTTCAGTATTGTATTCCTGCCACTTGGAACATTGCTAAGACTATGTTGTGGTTGGTTCTAGGAGCATCCAGATGATTTAACAGTACCAAGCTTTCTGTTTCACTGTCCATAGCCAGTGTGACATTGCATGGCCGCCACTGTTCTAAGGGCTTTTTGTAATTCCTCACTTTAGCCCTGCAGAAGATAGGCCAGGATGGGACGCAGCCTTCGTGGCTCTGCCACCAGGGTTCTTTACCTCCAAGTGATGCACAAGGAAGCTCATCAAATGTTTCATCACTGAGATCCCATCTCCCAACACACTTCAGAGGCTCTGGCTCTCACTTTTGTGACTTTTTAAAAAGCTCTATCACCTTGTGACAGATATTTTCAGACCACTTCGCCAGATCTTCTGAGCCTATACAAGCTCGTAAACTGTACCTGTAAGAGGAATGTAGTCCATCGCATACAGGCTGTGTGTGAAGAAAGCTGATTTTTTTAAACAACCTCCCCACAAAGACAACCCTGATGGACAGCTTTAAGTCAGGAAGGAAAAGAGCAGAGAAAGATGAGTCCAGCCGCTCCCTAACAGCTAGAGATGGCTTTGTGCTTGGAGCTATTTGCATCAAACTTTGTTTTTACCCCAATTTTTCATCCCCAGGGAAAGGAAAATCTCTTCAGCAACGCAAGGCTAAGCCTCCGAAGAAGCACGAAGAGAAGAGGGGAAAGGGCAAACCTCAGGAGGATGAACTAAAGGACACTCTGGCCGATGATGACAGCTCCTCCACCACCACAGAGACCTCCAACCCCGACACAGAGCCACTCCTCAGGGAGGTATGTGGGTGCTCACAGTGGGACCACAAACCGTCTAACTCAGTACAAATTAACTAGTGTTGGGTCACTCCGACCAAGCACATGTCCTCAGTGTGTTCAGGCACGCCTACTCCCTTCTGCAGAAACCAGCCCAACTCTGGTGTTGGGTGACTTCATTTCCCCTGGAGAAGACAGACCATTTGGAAATATTAGAGTAGTAAGCGACTGAAACACTGCTGAAAAGTTAGGGAGCAGCCAGGATGGCAATCACAGTACTTCATGAACTCTTCCTGGCTTTAATCATCACAGAGGGGAAAGAACTGAACTTGTTCAGTTGTATGGTCCATGCTGGAAACAGGGCTTCAGGAACAACTTTCCCCCCAAAGCAGAGACAGCAGGGGCTCTCCCAGAGGGAGTAGGGCCAAAATGCCATTAGTGGTCACCTAGAACCAGAGCCCAGCATAGGACACATCAGCACACAAAGAACATCGTCCTACCCTTTGAGTCAGCAGCTGACAGGTGACTTAACATTCAGGATAATGCTGCAGAGCACCTGGCACGTTGCTGCTGTGCACATGTCCAGCAGTGTGAGTTGGAAAGCTGTGCAGAAAGGCAGGCTCTGACTCTGTGGCATTTTTCTTCTTAGGTGAGTGTATTCAGATTTAAGATGGTCTGGGCAGCACTTAACTCTGTGGACCAGAATCTGGCTTCTGGTTTACACATAGTGGCCTAAGGAATCATTTCATAAGCAGGCCCAGCTGTGTCCACTGGGTGATTTAATCTTTCACATTTGCTGCACATGTCCTCCTGTCCCTTTGCATGTCCCTACAGTTGGCCTGGTATTCTGTCTACTTCCTCTAAACTTGTAACTTGGGCTGGAACGTGGATGGGACTTGGTTCCCACTTTAGCAGATCACCAGAGAAGCCGGGTGCTCGCTGTTAGCTCTGTGGAGTCCTAGCAGTCAGCTGATGACTGGCATTTGGAAAGCATTTTCAGCCCAGGACTTTCCCTGCCTGCTTTTCCAACCTGTTATCTGATCGCCCCCAATGGCTCCTCTCTGGCTAACTCAACCACTGTCATTCTCTGTCCCACTAGTGTCATTGCCACCTCACTTGCTCATGCCTTCTGGTCCACGTCTGTGCCACTTGCTTTCTCACTGATATGTCCTGATAGTCCTCCCTCAGATAGGCTCTATTAAGTAAGTGACTGGACTCCGTGTGATTGTTGTCCAGATCATGGTATCCCTATTATAACCATTCTCTGACCAAATGTGTATTAAATACCTAAGTGCCGGGCCCTTTGGTAGCCAGGCTGGACAGAAGGCCTTGCCTTTTCTTTGAGAGCTCTTGGGCTGGAGAGACATGGTTCAACTGTTTAGGCTCCGCCTCACAACCAGCCTTGGAGAGAGCTCTTGCTCTGTGTTTACCTGACTAATCATGGACCAGAAAGTACTTGGATTATTCTAAGCAGTCTGCAAAGGCGTAGGACAGGAAGGAGGGTGACATGAGTGAGCAGTAAAACCGCTGCTGCCTCATCCTTATTTACTCTGAGTAGCCAAGTAAACTGGCCTGTCACCACGCTGAGGCTGGACAGGTAGGTGGTGGGCTGTTTGTCCCAGGCTTGACCCCCACACCCATGGCTGGCCACTGTGCTGAGTGTGTCTTGTCCATCACTGCAGGCCTTCTGGGTCAGTGTGATGATGACCAGGCTGGTTGTGGAAACCCACTATGTACATAGCTCCCCGGCAGCGTCGGCAGTCTTGGGGGAATCACACGGCTCAGAAGTCAGCTTCTCTGAGCTCTGTTTGGGTGCCTTAACACGCCATTACTATGAGCATGCTCATTGCATGTTTTCTAATCTGGCCAGCTTTGTAGCCTGGGCTCAACAATGCAGCTTAGATTGCCCACCCAGGCAAGGCTGCACAGCCAAGCCTGGCCTAACAAACCCTCAGGGTTTTGCCTAGCCAGGGACATTTTCACAGCTCAGGCCACATTGCTGTTGTTTGTATCTCCTTCCGGCTTGATAAGCCTGGAGAGGAGCCGAGCCTTCCTGGCTGCCACACTGCTTGTCACTGAGTTAACAGCCCATAAATGTGTGCTGAGTAAGTGACCATTCATAGCTGCAATACTGCAGCCACCTAGGTGTGAGCGTGCCAAGTGCCTCCCTACTGCACTCTTACTCTGAGCTTTATCCTGAGGATACCATGTGCTTCTGCAAGCGTTAGCTTTGTAATGTAGTCTTTGCTGGATCTTTCTTATAAGTGAAGACCAAGACTTACTCCCAGGACTTTAATAAGAAGCTACTAACTGGTGCTGCCACTGCTCACCCTCCTGTTGACATGAGTGTAAAACTAAATGACCTTTATAACTCAGACTCATCAGAATATGACTACACTAAATTAAAAACTGCTAAAAATTTGACAGAGCTACAACAGACTTCAAGAAAGGAGTTTATAGGGACAGACGTGGTGCTATACACCTTTAATCCCAGCATTCAGGAAGCCAGGACATGTGAGCCTTGAGTTCAAGGCCAAGCCTGGTCTACATAGGAAGTTCCAGGCCAGCAAGGAGCTACACAGTGAGACTCTGCCTGAAAAATAAAGGGGGGGGGGTCTTATTTCTACATATCTGACGTGCACAGCTGTCTTGGTTTTGTGTCTTCATCTCAAACAAGACCATTTCAGTCATCTTACTAACCCTTCTGAGTGACTGCATCTGTGTCTTCACAGGATACAGAAAAGCACAAGGGGAGACAAGCCATGCCGGAAAAACACGAGAGTGAGCTGTCTCAAGTGAAGCAGAAAAGCAAAAAGTTTCTCAGTGTTAAGAAAGAAATCCCAACAGATGTGAAAGGCAGGTGAGTGTCACACGTTGCTGCTGGGAGCCAAGTGTGGCTTCTAGTCACTTCTTTAAGGGATTTGGGTCTCTTGGGTTCTTATGTCTAACATCTACTGTCACTGATTAGGGACATGCACCTGCTCCTATGCCAGGCATGTAGAAGGCAGAGTTAGCAATCTGCTGTGAAGGTTTGCTTTAGTTCATTCCCAGGCTGAGAGCCAGTTCAGCTGTGCCCAGGGGTAACCGTGATGGCTCAGCCACTTGTAGGAGTCTAACTGTTCTCAAGAAGAGCTCAGAGTCTGCTGTGTCACTGACCCAGGAATCCAGTCAGAATCTAAAGTTCTGTGCTATAAACCTTGGAAGAACTTGTTCTTGCCTGAAACATGTCAGGATGATGACTCAAGGAGACAAGTCTACCATGAAAGAACTAGGTTCCACAGGGCAGGTCCCATAAGGAGGCTTTCTGTAGACTGTTCCCCCAAGAAAATGAATGTGTTGAGCTGCTAGGTTGTTGACTAATATTTCTTCATACTTTCATTAAACTCTGGGTTAGCATCTTCCTAATACACTCCTTTCAGTGTTAACATTGTGGCAGCTGATGGTTAGTGGCAGGGGGTGAAGTGATACTGGAAGAAGATTGAGAGGGTATGACGAAGACATACATGTCTTGTTCTTAGTCTGAGCCATAGATTTATGAGGGGTGCTTCAAATGTGATCCTAGAGCTACTGTTGTCCTGATGGCTGTCAGCAGCCACGCTGCCTGAGCTAGGAACCCTAACCCTCGTCCCTTCCGCTGACTGGTGTTTCGTGCTGATTTTTTTCTCAAATGAAATAAGTTGACCATTGTCAGGTTCAATCTTGAAAACTCTTTAAAGGACCTGAGTCCACATCCTATACAAAGACTTCAGGCTTCTCCTTGCCCCATCAGGAACCACTGCAGCAGTCAAGTGAAGCGTCTTTAAAAGATTCGTGCATTATGCTCTGAATTGTCTTTGTAAGTTGTCTTTCTTCCTGGAGAAATCCATATACAACCTCCATCTTTTATCTTTCAATCTCTTTAAACTCACTGTTTGTTGGTATTTATGAACTTAAAGGATTCACATTCAGAATTCATAGTATATCAATCAGTTAGACAAAGCCTTTTTTTTCCCCAGATAACCAAAACTTTCTTTCCTCTTAGAATAAACCCCGTTGAGTCCACTGAGTTACAGTAGTAATGTTGTACAGACAGTCAGTTCTAGATTTAGCTTTGCCTTGAAATCCCATCAGCCATGATGGTGTGTGTTGTAATATGGTGGCTTTTATTATTTTTGTTATATTATTCGCTCATTATTTTACTGTCCCCAATACCTCTACCTTCCTTCCAACCCCCCGCCAACCCTAAGTGGGAGAGAAAGAAGGTTAGAGGGAGAAGGGATGTAGGTCTCTTTGAGCTACTTCTGGCTGAGTAGGGTTGTCGGGTTCTTTGGGGACAATACCAGTCACAATATCCAGAAGTTCAGGAAACAACAGCAGGAAGAACCAGCTGGAGGAGCAACAAGCAGCAACCTCTTTTTTCTTTGTAGCTCCTTCTCTCTCTTCTTTGTAGTGTCCCCTTTTCTCGTAAGGGCTCTGGCTTTTTTTCCCCCTCTCCAGTCCTCAGGGTTAGAATTGCCCAGCTGGCTAAGCCACACCCCTGCTCGCTCATGAGGCACAGTCCATAGTTTACACCTGTGGTCTTAACTGAAGCAGCCTCACCTGGGATTAAACAAAAACATTCTCAGGCTGGAGAGATGGCTCAGCGTTAAGAGCACTGTCTGCTCTTCCAGAGGTCCCAAGTTCAATTACCAGCAACCACATGGTGGCTCACAACCATCTATAACGAAATCTGATGCCCTCTTCTGGCATGCAGAGGTACATGCAGATAGAGCTCTCATATATGTAAAATAAATAAATAAATCTTTAAAAAAAAAAAACATTCTTACAACTGGTTTTTTTTTTTTAATTTTTTTTTTAAGATTTATTTATTATGTATACAGTGTTCTGTCTGCAGGTATATCTGCAGGCCAGAAGAGGGCACCAGATTTCATTATGGATGGTTGTGAGCCACAATGTGGTTGCTGGGAATTGAACTCATGACCTCTGGAAGTGCAGCCAGTGCTCTTAACCGCTGAGCCATCTCTCCAGCCCACAACTGGTTTTTTTTTTTTAACAAAACCTTACCACATTTCCCCCTTTTACTTCATAAATGGCATGTATAAGTAAACTCTATATGATAAAAATATTTATCAGATCTATCAAGAATTTATTTACAATGTCCAGTCCATTTGTTTTTAGCAACCTTGGAGAAAACGTCTATTATCTATACATAGCTTAGAGTTCTGCACCTATATCATTTTCTATTCTTTTTTTTTTTTTTTTTTTTCGAGACAGGGTTTCTCTGTGTAGCCCTGGCTGTCCTGGACTCACTTTGTAGACCAGGCTGGCCTCGAACTCGCAAAGATCCGCCTGCCTCTGCCTCCCAAGTGCTGGGATTAAAGGCGTGCGCCACAACTGCCCGGCTATCATTTTCTATTCTTATTTGCATTTATCAACCCATAACATCTTTTACACCTAAAACATTTCTTAAATCCTATACAACTAAGCTTAATTGTAAAATTGTAACTATTTAGGCTTCAACCTCATCAGAGACTTTAGAAGAAAATTAAACTATTACCTAAGTCTGTAAGAAGCGTAGAGCAAGCAACTTCCAAACTATAGTAATGGAAGAGGGTTGCTGGCTACCTGAACAGTCGTCCATGTTTTCTCTGTTGTTGAGGCATCCAGTCTTCAGCCTATTGGCCCAGAATATCTGACAAACTTTTCTGTGAAGCAGGAATATTGAAGGACTGGGCTACCTTATCTCTGTAGTGTTGGTCAGTTGACTTTTCGGTGTCCTTCTTGTTCACAGATTGGATGGACAGCCTGCTATCAGCATTTTTTTTTTTTTTGGTCCAGTGACTATCTTGCCACATTTGTTTCTTTAATGCCCATCATCCTTTATCAAGTAGATTGGGGGTGCTGCCAGGAGCATATGTCTCTCTGTCAGAAAAACCTTTTCTTGTTAAAACATGTTAAATGCCATTTTCTGTAGGTCTCTGAGGTTTTTGAAAACCATCATCCATCTGTCTGTCTGTCTGTCTGTCTAAATAGACAAACATTGCTTGTTTCTATGTACTATCTACTTCAAAAAACATACAAGAGACTAAAAATACAGCATATTTCTGCAATTAGCTAAACTAATAGCTAACAAAACTGTTAAGTTTGATTATTAATTTGCTATTTCTTAATTTTCAGTAGTCCCTTTCAAATGGACTGGAACTAAAAACTGCATTTTTAAATGAGTAACAAAGACATTTCAATTAATTAAATGCTTTTTGTATCAGTAGAGGGTTTTTTTGTTTGGTTGTTTTTTTTTTTTTTATGTTAACTCTGTTAACTCACGGCTGCTCTTGTCTGAAATGGCTAATACATTTTGCTGTGGGGTCTCGAGGTAGGACCTCAAAGTTTTTTCCTGACTGCAAAAGATTACTTTGTATGTCCCTCTTGGACATACGTTCATTTGTCCCATGCTGTCCTCTCCTAAAGAGTTTACAAATTCCAGGAAATCTTGGCTTTCTGCCACCAGAAACCACTTGTGTGCTATTACTGTATTTCCCAGAGTTAACAAGCAGGCCATTTTGAGATCTGGCTTGAAAAAAGTCTCATATTTCTCACCACACTGGACATTTGGTCTCTGAGCTGTTAGCCTTATAATTTCTTTGCAAATGGCCAAACTTAACACAATTAAAAACACAAAGTGTTTTTTATATCTGAGGCTTTTGCTGGCTACTAGGAAAGCTGATGGTGATAATCTTGTAACCCTAGGTCACACACCTATGGGGGTGTAGTTAATTTGAGATTAACCCTTTCTCTCTGAGCAGGTTGTTTCTTTTACCAGATCTAACCCTGTGTGTTCTCTCTCCAACCCTTTTTGTTTTTTAAGCCTTTCAACTTCTGTTTGCAAACTCTCTAGTTGCATAGCTATTTCTGCAATCCTTTTATCATACCCCTCCATATCCACTTGCAACTTTTCAAATTGCTCCAGCATTCTCCCCATCTTTTTTGAAATAGCATGCAAGAGAAAAAACAACATACAAACAAATCCCCTCTGGGCACAAGGCAGGAGAGAGCCCAGTGGCAGCAGCCACCCTGAGCCTTTTGCTGAGGTCCTGAAGTGCACCGTCCACTCCTCAAACCCTGCTGTCTCCTCCACAGCACTAGACGTGAAATTACCATTGTGCCTTGCCTTAGCTCTGGGCGCCACTTGTAGCAAGGTGGCTTTTATTATTTTGTTTTAATATTTTAATACTGTAATTATTTTACTGTATTCATTACCTCTACCTCCCTTCCAACCCTTGTTCCTTCTAACCCTCCAACTCTAGGTGGGAAAAAAGGAAGGAAGGTTAAAGGGAAAAAGTAGGGAGTTCTCTTTGAGCTACTACCTGCTGATTGGTCACCGGGTTCTTTGGGGACAATACCAATCTCAGTAGTAACAATATTCAGTGGTGAATGGTCCAACCTCACACAGCGGGGCTCCAGATACCTGTGAGTCAGCAAGCCTGAAAGTGGGACTTAGATCTCAGACACTCGCAGGGCTTCTGCTGGTGTCGAGGGGAACAGCACAGCACTGGCTTAGCAGAGGGCTAATCTTTTGTTTCCTGTGACATCTACACAGCTAATCTGCAGAAACAAAGATGTTCTGCAATGCACTTGCATGGCATGTGCAGGGGTGAGGCCCAGATCCACCAGCACAGTGAGAGGCTGCCTTGCCCCAGTCACTACCCTGTGCCCCAGACAGGGCCGTGCAGTGTGTGAGACATGAACAAAGGCCGAGCTGGCAACTGAACCTATCTCACCCTTGCAGATGGAGTCATTTCAAGTCAGTTGGCTGTTGTCCATTTTATTTAAAAGCTTTAAACTCTTTTTTTTTTTTCTGGAACCCATCTGGCTTAATTTAGGAATGTTGAATTAGCAAAAAATAAAATAGTCTGGCACCTTTTTTTCTTAAAAGCCAATTAATTTTACAGTGGCAAAGTTAAGCTTTGTAAAATGGACACACCTCCACAGTTACAGATGATGTTACCTAAAAATAGTGCGCACCGCCTCCACCAGGGACTGGGCGTCTGAGTCTTGGGAGTCTTGTGCCATTTTTAGAATGTGGAATTTAGAATAACCCTGTCAGCTAGAAGTAGAAGGGCAGAGGACTGTGGAAGACTGTGGTATTTGTAGTCTTCCCTATAAATGCTGGTGTTGGAGGTTTTGTCTGTTTTGTTTTGTTTTTGTTCCAGTTTCTTACACTACGTAAAACTTTACTCATTAGGTCTAACGGAGACCCTTTGGTTATTTCTTTAACTAATTTCAAAAACAGTTATGGAGCCTGTCATGCCTTTAACCCCAGTACTTGAAAGGCAGGCAGAGGCAGGCAATTTTTGGAAGGCAGAGACTACCCTGGTCTACATAGTTCCAGGACAAAGAAAAACATGGAAATTTTTGTGAAATATGCAAAAACAAATGGCCTTTGCACCCACTACCTTATAAAGTCTAAAAAAGTTTCTTTAAAATGTGTGTGCTCTTACATGAAATCACACTTTGCCTTCCTTATTTTCTTGGTTTACCAGGAAGTAGGAGAGCCATGAGTATTTGTGGGCCACTGGGTCTGAGAAGCTGGAACTATTGTGACGTTTAAACTCTTGCTGTGAATCAGTACAGTGGTTTGTTTTTGACCCAGAACCTAGTAGACATTGGCAGCATCCTAGAAATGAGAACACGGGGTGAGAGGGTACATAAAGGTCTTGAAGGCCGCACTTGGGAGGCAGAAACAGGCAGATCTCTGAGTTTGAGGCCAGCCTGGTCTACAAGTCCAGTCCAGGACAGCCAGGGTTACACACAGAAACCCTGTCTCAAAAAAAACAAAAAAATCTTAAAGGCCAGAGTAGTGTGGAGTCTAAGGGGTGTGCTGATGTTCTCACACACACGAGGGTCAGGAACAGGAAGCACACTCAGGAAAGCGTGAGAAACACAGCTCTAAAAGTACCTGTTCAGGGCTGGGTATGGTGAGACATTTTGAAGTCCTAGGTACTCAAGGGCTGGCCTGAGCTGCACAACAATTTCATAGCCAACCTGGGCAATTCAGTAGGCCTCTGTCTCAAAATAAAATGCTGAAGATTTAGCTCAATGGTAGAGAACTTGACTGGGATATGCAAAGCCCTAGATTTAGTACCCAGCTCTGGAGAAGGACAAAATAAAATAAAATTTGCACAGACTTTGCAGATCTGTGCCAAAAATCAAGCCATCAGCTTTCCTGCCATTAGCAGCCAGCATTGATGATTCTCCCACAGGGGCCACTGCCCTTCTGTGGCTAGCCCTCCCAAGTCCAAGGCCTGACTGGCCTTGGTGGGCATCACAGAAACAACTTTGTGAAGAATGCCTTCGTTCCCCATAGGTGGTACTACCCCATGCTTCATTACGTGATCTGATGCCTGGTTCTACAGTGGCTAAAACTTGGCTCCCACTCATGTCAGAAACTGTTGGAAAACATTCAGGAGTTCATGCAGCACAATTACCCTTGCTGGCTCCATGCAGCAAGTTCAGGTGCACATTCCCTAAAGCAGGACACTGAGGACAGCAGAGGTTAGACCCTCAAGTGTACACACACACATTCTCTCTCTCTCTCTCTCTCTTCTCTCTCTCTCTCTCTCTCTCTCTCTCTCTCTCTCCCCTCTCTCTCTCTCTCTCTCTCTCTCTCTGTCTCTCTCTCTCTCTCTCTCTCTCTGAATGTTTAGAGCACAGAATCCAGGTTTAGAACTGGGCAGGTAATGCCTTAGGAAACCCTATCAAGGCATCCAGCTATGGGATAATTATGTTCCTAATGACTTATACCCGTGTTCAAACAGGACAGAATGATATCTACATCTTTGTCTTTCAGTTCCTTCGAACTACCATATACTCCCTCACTGGAAAATAAACAGCGTAGAAATCTCCCAACCAAGATTCCTCTTCCAACTACATTAACAAGTGGATCCAAATCACGAAATTCCCAGAAAACAAAAGGTATTGTGTGTTGATCACAGATATTTTCATGATTCGCTGTTTTCATGAGTGTCAGTGGCTAGTCAGTCAGTAGCTGCTAGTTGTATTGAGGGTCCATTGAAGCAGACTCATGAGAGAAAGCCTACCCACTGATTCCCCTTTCTGAACTCTGTGCAGGTACCATTCAGTTGCTGGGTAACAGGCCAGTCGCTCTCTCAAAGTCCCTCCCCGACAGTCAAGAAGTAAGCAACAGCAGTAGCTCCGAGGGTGAGAAAGACTCTCCTCCACCAGAGTGGGATGCTGTGCCACTTCACAAGCCCAGCAGCTGTGAGTATGGCTTTAAAGATGACTTTGTTCATGGGATATCCCTGGCTCTTCCAGAAGAGACCATTGTGGGGGGCCCGCTGTAGCCAACCTCAGCTAGCCAGCAGGATCCCAGAGGGCATCTATTGGAGATTACAGTACTCATACCAGAGAAAGTATTAGAGGATTCACTGTAGGGCTCTTTGCTCCAAGGAGCTAGTGTGTCAACACACCCTTCTCTGACTAGGAGAGTGACCATCCAAAGGTGGTTTGCTTCCTAAGAGCACTGCCCAGGAGTCCTTCAGTGTGACTCCCAGTTAAAGCTCAGTGGCTCTCTGAAGATGAGACTGCTCCCAGCTTTCCTTATACAGCCTGTATAAGGAGGTTTCTCCCTCCCTTCTTCATCTTGTCTCAGATTTGGTAAGCTTCACTACTAAAGTTAGCTGCAAGTCCTCACCCTTTTGGCCTGACATGGGAGAAAGAAGAACCAAGAAAAGGAGGTCCTTAGACAGTGGTTCTCAGCCTATGAGTCGCAATCCCAGTGTACGATGAACGGCCCTTTCACAGAGGCTGCCTAGACCAGCCTGTATATCAGATATTGGCATTACAATTCATAACAGTAATTTTATGTTCGGGGTCACCACAGCATGAGGAACTGTACTAAAGGGTCACAGCATTAGGAAGGTTGAGAGCCACTGTGCTAAGAGCATGTCTGGGTGGGGGAGACAGACTGTCGCCTCGCCATTGTGTGAAAGTGGCTCTACAGTGGCTGCTTGTACCAAAGATTTAAGTGAGAAGCAAAGGTACGGTCAGGTTGGACAGTGAAGGCTGGCAGTCAGCCAAGGGGGAGGAGGCTGGCACTGCGGTGAGGTGCTTACAGGGCACACTGCCTGTACCTCTGACCTGTGTGCACGAGTCAGACACCAGTGTCTCATGGAGTCTGCTGCCACAGTTTGCCATGAGACTGGCCTCACCTTTTTGAAGGTGGTAAGATGTACTCACAAGCCTGGTCATTCGGGAGGTCTTGAGCTAGTGGCCCATACTACTTGTTAGGAGAAAGATTGGTCCCTTAAGCCCCTACAGGCCTGGCTTACACTAAGGAAGTAGGACGACAGTCCCCAGGTCCAGTTCCATAGGACCATCCTGGGGCCAGTCAACGAAGGTCTTTGATGTAACTGAACGAGTTCTTGGAACTGAGCCCCAGAGAATAGCAGTGCAGTCAGCCACAGTGGGAGGGTGCATGCCTCAGAAGGGACCAATGGCAGAAGCAAGGTGATGCCTACTGCTTCTACCTAGTCCTTCTCAGGTGAGAGCTTCTTGCTGACCAGAGGAAATCCTGATGCCCAGGCCACGTCGGCACAGCCCTTCTTCGGTGCTCTTCTAGAACAGAATACCTTCACCTGGTCCCAAGCCCTGTGGCCTCTGCTCTGGAAAGCCCTGCAGGGTTGCACGGCCTGCACCGTGGGCAGAGGGGCCAGTGCGTGGCCAGTTGATGCTGTCACGGTCCATTTGGACACCTCCACTGCTTAGTTCCCAATTTTCCTGCTCCTCCCTCTGATCTGCCATCTCACTTAGATCCCGCCTTCTAAGCACATGTTAGCAGGACACAGCTGGCTTCACAGTGCTTAGGTTTGTCCACTAGCACTGAGTCAGGGCAAAGCATTCATCACAGCGACCGTGTCCTTGTCCTGTGTACAAAAAAGGTCAGTACCCACTCAGCAGCCCTTCGCTGGAGCGTGGTCTTGGTTGGGTTTCTGTTGCTATGATGAAACACCATGACCATGGAAAGGAAGCGGTTTATTCAGCTTATGCTTCCAATCACAGTCTGTCTTCAAAGGAAGTCATGGCCGGAACTGATGCAGAGGCCATGGAGGAGTGCTGCTTACTGGCTTGTTCCCTCGACCTGATTTCATAGCACCCAGGACCACCAGGGGTGGCACTGCCCACAGTGAGCTGGGTACACCCCCATCCATCAAGAAAATGCATTACAGGCTCCTCACCCATGGGCCGCTCTGGGTGGGAGGGGACATTTTCTTATTGAGGTTCCCTTTTCTCAGATGACTCTCTAGCTTGTATTAAGCCAGCACAAACCTTGTACCAGCTAAGGAAACCAAGAAAGTTCTTCATGGCTTAAGAGGCGGAAAGACCAAGCAGGTGGCTGTACCCGGAACCAGAGATTCTCTAACTGCACGAAGCCCTGTGTCTTCTGGCCTCCTCTCTTCTTGGGTTCAGGCCTCCAGGCATTCTGTCTGCATCTGCACACACAGCTTCCTCAGGACAGCACTCAGGAGAAGTAGCCAGCAGGGGGCGCTAAGCAGCCTTTCTGCCACTGTCACAAATACCTGCCATGATCAACAGCAGGAAAGCTGTTTGGGCTCACAGCTGGCACAGTCAGCCCACTGCCAGCTGGCTCTGTTGCTTTTAGGTCTGTAGCAAAGCAGAGAACAGACCTCATGACAGAGGATGGAGCAGAACAAAGCCGCTCAACTCGGCAGCTTTGAAGCAGAGAGAAGAGAGTCCAGGGAGAGAGGTGCCCTTCAAGGTCACACCCCAGCTTCTTCATAGCCTGTTCAGCTGCTAATCCACTAACAGCCCTCACAAGCCAGTTATCTCTGAACACAGCTGTTGGAGCAAGCCTTCAACACACCAGCCTGTGGGTATAGTTCCTACCCAAAGCATCCCTGAGCATGGCCTACTCCCAGTATCTGACCTTTACACCAGGGGCAGGTCAGACAAAGAACCACACAAGAAGTGAGCAGACATTTGTTCAGAATGTCACCCTTTAGCATCGTGTGTTGGAGAAGCGCCCTGTGCTCAGGGGACTCTCAAGAAGCTTGTGAACCACAACACAGGCAACAAATTTCGCACCCACAGCATTTGTGATGTGTGCTCAGTGGGCAGCAGCAGAGCAGCTAATGGGAGTCCACCTTTGTGCTCAACAGTGAGGGTGGGAGGGCTGGAGAGATGGCTCAGCAGTTAAGAGCACTGGCCACTCTTCCGAAGGACCGGGGTTCGAATCCCAGCACCCACATGGTGGTTCACAGCTGTCTGTAATTACTGGGCATGGTGGTGTGCACCTTTAATCCCAGCACTCAGGAGGCAGGGGCAGGAGGATCTCTGTGAGTTCGAGGCCAGCCTGGTCTACAGAGTGAGTCCAGGACAGCCAGGGCTACACAGAGAAGCCCTGTCTTGAGAGGAGGGGGGAACAGGAGGGTGGGCAGATGCATACTAAGACAGTGATAAAGGTGTCAGTGCTGCTGAGGGATAGAAGGGAGACCATGGCTGCAGGGGAAAGGGGCTTTGCTCAGCACTGTCACTGGGTCCTGACATGACCCTGAGGGTCTAGAGAGCAGTGGTTGGTGCTGGACATTGTAAGCAGAGACCCGAGATCAGCACAGAACAGACTAGTTCCAGAAGCAGGACAGGCTGGGGGGCCTCGGAGGCCATAGTGTGTCGTGCAGAGCTGGGCAGAGCCCCTCTCTTGAGCCTTTGTTAGCACTGCCCAGGTGTGTGAAATGGTAGATTTTCTGTTATTATTTTTGCAGTTTGAGTGCAGACATGGCATCAGATATCCCTGTAAAGTTTTTAAAGCCGCTGTGTAGATGTCTGTTTCAGGCCAGGAATACACTGAGAGCCACAGCCACACCCACCGTACAGCAAGGCTGAGACAAGGGATCTTGTTTGACTTGAGGGTGTTCGCCGTGTGCTTCATCCGGCACAGCTTCCCTTGGGTCGCTAGGCAGTGGCTTCAGCGGCTTATGGGGGGTGGCAGGGAGGAGGGGGCCAGGGTAGTGCCAAACTACCTTATCCTACGTTTATGAAGCAAGTGTGTTGGGAGGCCCAAGACAGAGATTTTAATTTCCCTCTCTCTTTAGAACTTTTAAGTGGTCTTAATTTGTTTTCTTTATAGAAGCACTTGAATTTCACATCAGAAATAACTGATTTTGAAGAGTCCAGATAAAATGTCACATTAATGGGACCTTTTGTTCATTTCCAGCAACTGACAGTCTTTATAAACTGTCTCTGCAAACCCTCAATGCAGACATTTTTTTAAAACAACGCCAGACCTCACCAACACCGGCCTCTCCATCTCCGCCCACCGCTCCCTGCCCATTCACTTCCCGTGGCAGCTACAGCAGCATTGTAAGGTAGGTACAGCAGCTCCCGCAGGTAGGCCTGCCTGCACCTCACAGTGACACTTAGTAGCCACACACCTGACCCAGCAGTGCCCTTATCCTGTCCATGAGCAAACCTGTCAGCGCGTTCTAGAACTATTCTCATCCCAGAACCAGGCAGGATCCTAGTGACTGAATGCTGACATAATGCATACAGCAGCGCACATTCAGGCTTGTGACCCCAGAGGCCTTTGGCCCGGTAGCTAGGAGGGTCTGTCACTGTTGTGTAAGGTGTTGCATAGGCGGCATGCTCGGGCAGGTGGTATCCCTCTGCCATCACTGTCTCAGTACCACCCAGGCATGGAGCATCATTTCCTGCACACAGGCTCCTTCCATAGTTCTCAACAGAGGCCGTGACTGACGGAGGGGTGGGCCTTGCTCACTGTCTGTAACCGTGTCCAGGGGAAGGAGGCCTGATGAATGGGCCTGTCCTGTCTGTAGTGCCACCTGTTGGCTGATATCCTCGCAGGTTTCTTTGCTCACTATCCTCTTTTGGGTTCTCCAAAATGTGATCTCCACCTTTCCTAGTCCCTAAATTCTGATACCTACCTTGGTCTCTTTCCCAGAAACCCTTCATTTTCCATGTGATTAAGCTGTCTTGGTCCCCAAAACACTTCCACAAACCTTAGCTGTGTTCTGAGCCATCCTGGGGGGTCACCCCTGGGTCTGAACAGCAGAGCCCTACCCCACCCCAGGACAGGTGCCTGACACTCCTCCACTGTTGGCACCAGCAGTGAGAGCACTGTCTTTCCCTGACCCTCCTCCGCTGTTGGCACCAGCAGTGAGAGCACTGTCTTTCCCTGACACTCCTCCGCTGGCACCAGCAGTGAGAGTACTGTCTTTCCCTGACACTCCTCCGCTGGCACCAGCAGTGAGAGCACTGTCTTTCCTTGATCAAGTGACACGAAAGCCAGGCAGCTGGATGGAGGCAGGAGCAAGCTGACAAAGGCTGCCTCTCTCCCGGGCAAGAACGGCAACCCCACCTTTGCTGCAGTCGCTGCAGGCTATGACAAGAGCCCAGGTGAGTGGCCTGTCCCATGGCCTGCCACAGCTGGACAGTGGCATGGTCCCTGGGCTTTGTCCAGGTTTGCCTTTGCACTGATTCAGAATCCTTATTACAGGCGGGAACGGCTTTGCTAAAATTTCTTCAAACAAATCAGATTTTTCCAGCAGCCTTGGCATTTCACACATTCCTGTTGACAGCGATGGCTTGGACAGGTATGTGATCCGCCCTTCACGGCAGAGAGGTTTAAAGTCCGGGGCAGAGGACATCTTTCCTAATCGAGTGCAGCAGCAGCTTTGTAGACTTCCCTCTGTTTTTGCTTCCATAGCTGAGCCCTCAATTGAAGCAGCTCTCCTTGGGAAGCTGCTGGGCCCGGCTCACTAACTCTTATCCATTTTGTGTATTTTCCCTGTAACATTCAGCTCGGGTCTGTGGAGTCCTGTCAACAACCCCAGCAGCCCTGACTTCACTCCCCTCAATTCGTTCTCGGCCTTTGGAAATTCTTTTAATCTAACAGGTGGTAAGTGTTTAAAGTAGGAAGCTTAGAGACAGGAAAGACTGACATGTTAGTGACACTGTTGAGACATGGCTGCCATCTGGACAGGGAACATCTTTCACTTGCATCAGCTGCTGATAGGTTATGGGGTGGGGAGGACCATGGAGTGGGAGGCAGCAGGTTGAACTTGTGCTGTTATGGAGGCCTTGTGGAGGCTCTCCAATACCCCTGCCAGGTGCCGCTGGCTCGTGCTCAAGATTCTAAGGACTCTTGTGTGAAGCCGACTCCTGCCAGGCAGTGTGAGTTCTCATTAGCCACAGGTCAGTGTTGGCTGTTGCTTCCTGGTGTCATCTTGGAATGACCGAGTTAAACGTTCAGATTGTGTGCCATGTGCCCGTTGTAGGAGCTGACGACACATGTGTCATCCAGTGGGTGGCCCTGGGGTGTGTCACTCTGAGTCTCCTCGTATCACTGACCGCAGTGGACTCAACCACTGTCTTGTATTCCAGCAGTTTTCAGCAAACTGTCGCGGTCCTGCAGCCAGTCTTCTCAGAGAGGTTGGAATGAGCTCAACAGCGGTCCCTCCTACCTCTGGGACTCTCCAGCTACAGACCCCAGTCCTTCCTGGCCTGCCAGTTCCAGCTCGCCAACCCACACAGCCACTGTGAGTACTCAAGCCCCATCTTTCTTCGTCATTACTAGCATTGTCACATGGACTGTACTGACAGTCCCAGACAGGAAAGACACCATGAATAGGAAGACTGTGGTGTTAGGGCTCCGCTGCTTGTCTCGTGTCTGTCTGTCCAGTGTCCACTGTGCTCTCCAGAGCCGTTAGAGTCGGGACACTGAGGAAACTGAGCAGCTGTGCTTCCAGCCCTGCTTCCCTCCATGCAGAGGCTTCAGGTGTGACTGGCCATCTGAGGCTCAAGGGCCATGGCCCTACTCGTCCCACAACAAGCTGGGAAGTTGCATGTACTTTGTTGGTGAGAAGACTTATCTCTTAGCTTCTGTATACATTTGCTTCTACTCTAAATTTTCTATAAAGACTATGCACCCAAAAGGTCCTCTTGACAAGAAAATAATGGATTCTTCCTTCACAAAACAATAGCAGAAAACCATGATCTGATTGTGACTTTGCTGCAGAAACCCTAAATACACGTATGTGGTAGATGGGAAGTGATAAGAAGACAGCTTTGTAGGTTTGCTGCTCAAGAGTCCAAACCCCTCACCGTGGTGACAGTTCTGACGTCAGTTTCCGTAGCACCCTGACCATTCTTAAAAGCAGGCTGGCAAATTCTCTGAGCAGTCAGTCAGTTCCTAGGGCTTTGCAAGCCATGGTCCACACTACTTGTTCAGCTTTCCACCCTGACACCAGTTAGCATGGCCAGGACCCACGCAGGTGCCTGTGCCCTGGGCAGTCCCATGCACAAAAACCGGGCTTCCCCAGCCTTCATTAGCATGCCAGAACACGTGCTCGGACCCTGCCATGGCTAAATATATGGGATATTCTGTAAAAACAATGAAGATGAGAGAAGTCTGTGGCCACCCCATCTGTGTATGATCAGAACTATGTCCCCTGCATACCGGGCTCACCTCACACCCAGTGCTGCGTGTTTCTGTTTTGTTGCAGTCCATCCTCGGCAACACCAGTGGCCTGTGGTCCACCACTCCATTCAGCAGCTCAATCTGGTCCAGCAACCTCAACAGCGCCCTTCCTTTCCCCACTCCGACAAACACGCTGTCAAGCATCGGCCTCATGGGCACGGAAAACTCCACCACTGCCCACGCTCCTTCCGCCTCTGGTCCAGCTGACGACTTGGGACAGACCTACAATCCCTGGCGGATATGGAGCCCCACAATCGGAAGAAGAAGCTCTGACCCTTGGTCTAATTCACACTTCCCTCATGAAAATTAAAATTAAGCAAAAAACAAAGTGGGAGCCCCCATCTCGATCATGATACGCCAGTTTCCAAGACGTCTGAAGGCCCTTACTGCTGTCGCTCCCCTCTCCCCACCTTCCTCTTTGCAGGGCAGGCTTGTTCCACTCGCTTCTTTCGCATCTTCCTTGCAATTATGATACTCTGAGATTTGCTGTTGTGCTTGTAGACAAAAGTCTGGACTCACCACAGACTACTACGACCTGTCCATCTAAATTCTTGACTCCCCCGCTCCCCACCTGTTTCTTCCTGCTTTCTTTATCTGTAAGAACACAAATTTGGCATTACAGTTAAGGGAGTAATTTGAATTGATTGGCAAGTCCTGGCATGTGACAATTTTACTAAATTACCAAGTTTGGTTTTTAATAATTTCACAATATTATGCGCCAAGATCTAATTTTAAAAATGTATGAGGACTTTGTGCTGAAAATACAGAGTATTTTTTTAAAGTAAGGCTATCTTGGTTTTAAAGCAGATTACAGAAATGTAAGCCAGTGTAAGAACAGTGGCTGAATGTAAAGCATCCAGTGGAGATCACACACATTTTCTGTGCTGTTTGTACTTGAGGTGTGTACCATTTGTACACCTGAATTTATTTTAAAGATGAAATGCACATAGCCAAGTCTTGACATTACAAGATTGTGTATTTCTTAAAATACAACTTTGTGTTGTACTTTGAAATAAATGATGCTTTTTTCAAAAGCCTCGAATTGTTTTGTTCTGCTTTTTCACACACAAGATGCATTTCCCACCGCGGTGGACCGTGGTGTCATTGTATGGCCCTCTGGACTTGATAAGAGGAAAGAGGTGTCTGGTTTCTCAGGGCTACAGCCAGCCGTGGGGAAATGACCCGGAAGCCTGTTGGATTCATCCAGGAAGAACCTTTCCACCACCTCTGACCAAACAGAACAGTCTTAAAGAAGAAAAAGGAAAAAAAAAAGAAGAAAGCTGCTGACATCTCTTGACTGCCATGTCAGCACGAATCCAAAACCTCAGGGGTCTCCATCTTACACTCAGCCTCTGAGATGCTGTGGGTTTCCAGCTGAGTGATCAGTGAGGGCCAAGTACACATCCACTCAGCAGTCACCTTTCTCAAAAAAGGGCCTGGGCCAACTCACCGATGCATTTGTGAGGCCAGGGTCCCCTGACACAAGAGTCTAACAACAGGAATTCTGTGGCTAGAGGGAATACGGAACGAAATGGGCTGGGTGGATAAAGATCTGCAGCTGAGTTCAAATCCCCAGGATTCCCACAACCCATATAAAGGCAGGTGTGGTAGCCACCTGGAGTCCCTGTGGCAGAGCGACATAACCCTCAGGACCAGCTGGCTAGCTACACTAGCCAGTGGATGAGTTCCAGGTCAGTGAGAAACCTGCCTTAGCAAATAAAGTGGACTATGAGGAAAGATGTCTGCCATACCTCCACATACACACATAGGCCACACATACATGGGTGTGCACCACAAGAGAAGCAGGTATAAGGGAGAAGTCGGGCACAAGAAGGACCTTAGGCCACCTGCAGGAGTGCCCAGCCCTGCATTGCTGTGCCATGAGCAGCTGACTCAGGGAAGGTGGAGAGGACAGTTAGCAGGAGCCCTCTACCCACTAAGAGATCCTCAACACTTAGCCATGAAATCTGGCTGGACGGAAGGTAACTGTGAACCTGAGGGATGGAAAGTCATGGACGCAGGCAAGGCAGCAGCAGGTAGTCCCCACACATGCCGTCTGGAAATTGAGTCCTCAGGACCGTCTGCAGCAGAGACTTGCCACATCTAGAAAGCAAAGATGAAAGGGTTGCACACACCTAAGACATTTACATGGTGAAGAAGTGAAAGCATCCCTCGACTGGCAGTACTGTGTATGTGAACCGTCCCTAGAGTGGCATTTCAGCCCTCAGGCTTTCTCCATTTCCAGGGTAGCCTGAGATCTGTGCAGTGGCTCTGCTTTAGAAAAGTCTCCTCATGTCACACCACATTCCAGAACCACCTCACGAAGGGCAATAATGCCTGAGTCTGGGTGGCCCTGGGAGCCAGAAACCTACATAATCACACATCCCACTGGACCCTGATTTAACGCTGAGAGTAACCAGTGTGTCTCTTTGGCCCTGTACAAAGACAAAACCAACAGCATTTTTTGTTGTTTTTTGTTTGTTTTTCAAGACAGGATTTCTCTGTCTAACACAGCCTTGGCTGTCCTGGAACTCACTCTGTAGAACAGGCTGGCCTCGAACTCACAGAGGCCTGCCTCTGCCTCTGCCTCCCGAATGCAGGGATTAAAGGAATAAGCCACCGCCACCCGGCAAAAGCATAATTATTTGAAAGAATTTATTTTTATTAAGTGTGAGAAAGTGAGTGTGTGTGTGTGTGTACATTTTAGTACCAGAGGTGTTTGATCACTGGACCTGGAATTACATTTGTGAGTCACCTGACAGGGGCACTGGGAACTAAACTTGGATCTTCTGGAAGAGCAGTAAGTGCTCTTAAGCACTGAGCCACCTGTCTAACCCCTAAACGTATATATTTCCATAGAGAGTAGTAATAAATGTTTATATTCTGAAAAAAAAATAAACCAGACAGAAATCTTACAAATGAAGAGGTCAGCAAATCAAATGAGAATATAGGTGATTGTCAGGTGTGGTGGTGCAGGCCTTTAATCCCACCACTCAAGAAGCAGAGACAGGAGGCTCTCAGAGTCTCCAAACAACCAAGGCTACACAGTGAGAATCATCTTTAAAAGGCAGGGAGTGGGGTTGGCTAAGAGCACCTTCTGCCCCTGCCGAGGACCTGGGTTTACTTCCCAGCACCCATATGGCGGTTTATATTTTTCAGTAACTCCACTTCCTAGGGAAGCTGGTGCAAAAAAAAAAAAAAAAAAAACTCAAAAAGAGTCTCTCTTAGAAGGAAAACTAGGAAATTTCTAAGGCCATTAAACCTAAGGGAATCCCCAGCCGGGCATGGTGGTGCACACCTTTAATCCCAGCACTAGGGAGGCAGAGGCAGGTGGATCTCTGTGAGTTCAAGGCCAGCCTGAACTACAAAGTGAGTCCAGGACAGCCAGGGATACACAGAGAAACCCTGTCTCAAAAA
>CAJQZJ010032443.1:19309-69509 GCA_907164525.1 Lophiomys imhausi
CCAGCATCAGTCTTCAGCCTTTTGGTCCTGTTTCTCTGACAGACATTTATTGTAGAGCAGGGATTGTGAAGGACTTACCTACCCTGTCTTGGCAGAGCTAGGCTGTCGACTTCCCTGCTACCAAGTTTTGTCCTTTTTCGACAGCAGTCTGTCTGCAGTTGAAGCAAGGAGTTTTTTCATGCCAAGAGATAGGCTTGCCACTAATTCAACCATCTCACACTGGAGATTCTTCAATGCTTATCTTCTACTTGGAGTAGAATAGGGGGTGCTGTCAGGAGCTGATATGTCTTGATATCAAAAAAAATCATAATTTAAGACCACATCTTTAAATGCCATATTCTGCAGATCTCTTGGGGTTTTTGAAGATGCCCTATCTATCTCTTGTATTTAGATAAGCAAATGTTGCTTGTCTCTTAACAACTTGATTACTGAGTAGCTTAGAGAATATCTGTGATAGACTGTCTTAGTAGCTAACAAGGTGACATGCATGCATGACTAGGAGTTTGTTTTTCTTAACTATCCTAAACAGTTTAAGACGGTTGGTATCAAGAGGCCAGAGCTTCACATTTCATTTTTAAGTATCTCTAGGTACGATACCATTAGGAAGCGTTACCTTTAATTTTGTATCAGTATACAAAGATCTATTCAAATGTGGCTAAATATACTCTTAATTTTGTATCAATATACAAAGATCAATGCCTATGTGGCCCAATACAATCTTAATATTGCGTCCATATACAAGGGTCAATACCATTGTGGCCAACTATAATCTTAATTTTGTATCAATATACAAATATCAATACTGACGTAGTCCAATACAATCTTATTTTTGCACAATAAACAATGGTCAATACCACTTTAGCCAAATATACTACTAATTTTGTATCAATATACAAAGGTATTAGGACATA
Source organism: Lophiomys imhausi (assembly GCA_907164525.1). Taxonomy (NCBI): domain Eukaryota; kingdom Metazoa; phylum Chordata; class Mammalia; order Rodentia; family Muridae; genus Lophiomys; species Lophiomys imhausi. Next base: position 20,221 of record CAJQZJ010032443.1, read on the forward strand.
TTCAATAATCTGACCCTTCTTCTTGGTCCTTCCTGTGCTATGTCTATGTCTCAATTTTTCTCAAGTCCATGAATTCCTACATAGGAGATAAAGAAGGATACAGAAAAGGGAAAGAAGGAATACCCTGGGTCTAACCTCCAAAACCCATTAAACAGGACGATTTAACAACTTGTAATCTCTTCCCCTAAATAACAGAGTTTTCAGTTGTTCTTCAAATAACCAAAAAAAGGGGAGGGGCAGAGAAACACCCTCCCCACCCTCTGGGTATGGGACGTTGCTCTCTTAAAATGACTTCCTGCTTATTTGGGTCGTAGTAAACCTGTTTGGGGCCTGAACCAAAATGGAAAAATGGTTAAAAATGTTAGTACAATCCTTTTATATTCAGTCCTTCTGTTCTCAGCTGTTTAGATGTCCTAAGGAGTTTGTAGACAGAAGCTGAACTTCCAGGCTTTACTGAGGTTCTGGCTGGGGCATTGTGTAGAGCTGAACGGTCTTAGCGATATTGAGTTTTTGTGGTTGTAGGCTTTTGATGGAGACAGCTATTGAGGGAGTCTGTCAGGATGAATCAACTGGGTCACTCGTCTTCTTTTGGTGTCTGATTCTGTTTTCTGCACTATCCTCTAATAGTAGACTATTAGTTTGCATTTCTTAATAATCCTAAGCAGTTTGTGATGGTAGCTTTCAAAGGGACTAGAAACTCACATTGCACTTTTAAGAATTACATAGGTACAATAACACAAAAAGTGTTGATACATACATAGTATATTGCAACCAAAATATAATCTTAATTTTGTGTCAATATACAAAGATATAAGTAGATTCCATAATCTACCCTTTTTCCTTATCATTTCCATATCATGTCTATATCCCTCCTTTTTCTTTTCAAGTCTTCTCCCCTTACATAAGGGAGAAAGAAGGATGGAGAAAAGAAAAAGAAAGAAATCCCTGAGTCTAACCTCCTATACCTTGCTTAACAAGACCATTTAACAACTTGTAATCAATTCCCCTAAATGACAAGAAACATCTATAACCCACCAAATGACCAAAAAAAAAAAAAAAAATCATCATCCACCCCACCTTTTGGGAACAGGGTGTCCCTTTCTTAAAATTGCTTTCTGCTGACTTGTGACATAGGAAATCTGTTTGGGGCCCCAAATATAAATGGAAAAAATGATTAAACAAGTTAATAGTAACATTTTCTCTATGTACTCATCAATTTGAATGTCCTGAGCAGTTTGCAGTCTGAAATTGAACTGGGAAACCCTGGAAAAGCTCAGGGATTTACTGAAGTCCTTGCTGGAACAGTCTGTGAGGCTGGGGTATCTTAACTATCAGTTTTGAAATTGTTCTGGATGCAGATTCTTGAGAAAACAGTGATTGAGCAATCTGTGAGGCTGGACCATCTGAGCTACTTCCCTTGTCTTCTTTGGTGGTTGGTCCCTTTTCTTCAGAAGTTTCAGTTGTTCAGTGGTCTCTGGATTCCTTAGTTGGATACTTTTATTCTCCTGGAAGATAAGAACATAACCCTTCCTAACCCTAACTGTGGGTGCTCCTTTTTTTTGGCAGCTTATATCTTTCCTAGGGCAGGCTGCTTTTTGGCAATAGAAAAAGTATTATCTTTCCACTGAGATTTTAAAAAAATGTTTTGAAAATTTGGAACTAAGTATACCTTTAAGTATATATTTTGAGATCACAAAGAACATTTACTTTGAATCTCAGTCTGCCTTTTACAAGTGGCTTTTAAATTTAAATCATTATAAATCCTATGTGGTTGCCTCTCCCTCCCAAATGTTGGGATCAAAGGCCTGTGCCTCCCAAGTGCTGGGATTAAAGATGGGAACCACCATGCCTGGATGTAAGCTTTTCTCTACTGTTCTGTATCAGGTTGGTCTTGAACTCAGAGATCTGCATGCTTCTGTCTCCTTAGTGTAGGGATTAAAGGTTTATCCCTCTCAAGTTATGGGATTAAAGGTGTGAACCATCACCACCCTGTCCATTATAACTCTAGAATTTAGAGACAATTAACTTTATAGTAATAACCTGTCTCTGTTGGGATTAAAGTTGTGGGCTAACACCAACCTTACCAAGTATTTTATCTTAGCTTCAAAATACTTGAACTCTTAGAGATTTAGAAAACAAGTTTGAACTGTAATAACCACTAATTTACTTACAATATTTTAAATATCTTAACTGCATTTTTAATACTAAATTTAAAAAAATATCTTTTTTTGGTCTTTTTTTTGAGACAGGGTTTCTTATGTATCCATGGGTGTCCTGGACTCATTTTGTAGATCAGGCTAGACTCAAATTAACAGAGATTTTCCTTCCCCTGCCTCTGGAGTGCTGGGATTAAAGGTGTTCCTCACCATATCTGGCCAAAAATATTGTTTTTTTTAAGAAGAAAACTTTAGTCTTTATATATTAGTTTGAACTCAATGACAGAGATGTCTGATGAACTATTACCTTTCTTTACTCAGGAGATCTCTCCTGTTTGACTCTAATCTTTATTAATTTTGAAAGTATCCATAGCTGTTCTTCTCCTATAGAAACAAAGGGAAAATCTCTTCCCCAAAAACCTTCAATTTCAATGCCATGTATTTATATTTTTAGTTTTGGTATCTGATTATTTAAAACAATTTGTCAAAATATTTATTTTGTTGTATTTTCTGAATTTTTGAACAATTTATTGAAATTGAAACTGTTCTGTCCTTAATTACATCCAGAGGAGTGTTGTTTTTAACAACAGGTATGAAACCTTTTAATTGTTCTGTGTTTGAGTTTCTCCTATGTTGGCAGGGTGTGTTTGAATAAATTTTATATTGGAGTCCTGATGGAGTCCTCTTTGGGCATTTCCCAAAGGCAAAGAATTACCTTGCCTATCTCTTGTTGATCTGCACTCATTAGTTCAGTGAAGGTAGAGCATGAGACTCTTAATCTCAGAGTCCTGTGTTTGAGCCCCACATTGGGCACCAAAATACTGTATTAGGCCTGGGCCCTACATCTCCAGGTGAAAAGAGCTGAGACCCAGCGTAGCCCTTATGCCCATAAAATAAATACACTAAGACTTTTTAATGTTTCAATCTTAAACTCTTAGCTGGACAGATTCTAAACTAGCTCACTAAAGTTATCCTATCCACCTAATCTCAACCAGCTAAGGGGCCTGCTGTACGCTTCAAACCCACAGACACCTTCTGTACCTCCTGGTGGAAAGGGAGTTTCCTCTGTCTTTTCCCAGAGCTCCTTTCTTCTTCTCAGGAAGTCCACCTTCTTCTTCTCTCTCTGCCCAGCTAATTGACCATCAACAACTTTTATTATTCAATGAGAGAATGCCTTAGATAGGACAATAACGAGATCTCAGAATATTGAAATCAGCATCTAAAAAACATGCTTAGTACTTGTCTAATACTGACCTCTATTGCTTTGTAATCTTATCATACTCTCCAGTTTCAGCACTGTTAAAATTTATTTCCTTCATTTAGCAGTTAACAGTAACCAGTCAACTTTGTAGATTTGTAACCACAGTTGACCCCCATGTTACTAATATCAGAATCTTATCTGAGTAAATACATTTACTTCCACTTTTCCAAAATTAGCAGGTGAGAACATCATTGAAGATTTTTTTTCTATAGCAATACAGATCCATCACTATCTCACTTACCATCAAATTTCAAAGTCTGTGGAGCAGGAAGTTAAACAGTGTCCAAAATTGCATTCTGAAATTCTGATTTCATGAACTAACTCTCTCTTAGGTTGAACTTATGTCAAAACACAGCTCTTGAATGGATGAACTGAGTGCCAGTAGATTTTGTAGAGATGACTCCAGGAAATGTCAGTAGGGCATGGGAGAATGAGAAAGGCAAGAGAAGAGAAGACAACTAGTAATGGTACATCATGAAGTAAATCCCCACAATGGGCAGGCTAGTGATAAATCACTCAAAGTATGGTCTTCAGAGTCATAAGGATATGGGATGGTAAAGCTATTGTTATTTTTATAGCAGGCAGAGAACTGATACTATCTGTAATGACTAATGTTAGTATGGCTTGCAAAGTCACCATCATTTCTCAATGGTTCTTGCAGTTACTTCTTATCTGCTGGTTTTGGTGCAATAGTTTGAGTGTATTTACTCTAAATCTCAAGTATATACATGTAATGGCAGCTTTTAAGAAGTGACTATGTCATGAGGACTCCTACTTCCCTACATGGAATTAAATTTTTACAAATGAGGCTTTATTTCAGGAAGTGTATGTTGAAACTACTTTGAATTCCATTTCACCATGGTCAGAATGGCTAACATCAAACAACAGCAACAATGCCCAAAATGAAAATAAATGAGGAGTATATGGAGAGAGAGGAACAGTTGTTAATTGCTAGTAAGCATATAGAATGATATAGCCACTAAGAAAGTCAGTATGGAGTTTTCTCAAAAACTAAAATTAGAACTATCAAGGTGACCAAGTTATATCACTCATAAGTATTTACCTAAAGGGATCCAAGTCAACATGTAACTCTATTGCAGGATATTTGATCACATTGTGAACCCCAATATTGTGAACTGGAAAAATCTATTTCTAATTGTGTTTTGGCTCAACCTTTGGTTCTCGAGCTTTTTGTTTACTGTAAGCAAGTACTTGTGGTATGGTTTAGCCTTAGCACACACCTTTAATCCAAGAGCTAAGCAAAGTCAACCTTGAGTCAAGAGGTGGAGCAAGCAATCAGCTGATAGAGAGTTAACATAAGTAAACAGAAAGGAGGGGCATTGAGATGAAGGGTATTTAAGACAGCAGGGAAAGGAGAAAGGGATAATTCCTTTTGTGATATCATCGTAGTATGATGATATCAAACCCAGAAAGTCAGCTGGCTAAATTAATGAGCTTTTTTCTTCTGGGATGTCTGTGGAGTAGGAACATCAGCTGGGTGCTTTCTCCACTTCTTGACCTAAGATTGATTTATTTAGCTCCTACATGATGTGATTAAAGGTGTGAACCACCAAGCTGAAACCTGAGCTTTCTCTACTTGGAACTTGCCCTTTACCAGAGATGGTATTGAACTCAGAGATCTGCGTGCCTCTGTCTCTTGAGTGCTGGGATTAAAGGCATGTGACACTACTAGTTCTTTGTTAATTGTAGAATTTATAAAACAACTAACTTATAGAGATCGTCCTGTCTCTGCTGGAATAAAGGCATGGGCTACAACCACCCTACTCAAATATTTGTAATTTAAATCCAAATCATTCCAACTCTTAGAGATTTAAAATACAAAATTGTACCAAACTAAAAAATATCCTTTTTGTTTAAGAAGAAAACTTTAGTCTTTGTAAGTTAGCTTGGACTGAATGACAACGCTGTCTTAATCAGGAGATCTTTACTGTTTGAATCTAATCTTTACCAATTTTAATGGTATCCACAACCTTTCCTCTTGTGTGGAAACAAAAACCTCTTCCCTGACATAACACATATCTTGGTTTCCATTCTGAGGTCAATACATCTTTAAAATATGCAGGTTGATTTAATTCATCAGGTTTTTTCTCCCCTACTATCCAATGCCTCTCTGAAGATGTTATCCCTTTCTCATTAGCATTTAAAAATTTTAAAGTTAATAAAGCAGAGAAAGGGGTCTTTATAACCCCTTTCTGTTAATGAAGCATATCTTTTAAAGTGTTGAGATCTTTCTATAACTGCTTGTCCTGTAGGATTATGTGGTAAACCTATAGTATGCATTATGTTATAATATGCAAAAAACTGTTTTGTTTTACTAGAGACATATGATGTAGCATTGTCAGTCTTAAATTGTACAAGTATCTCCATAATAATCATAACTTGTAATAAATGTGTAATTGCAGAATTAGCCTTTTCAGAATTTAAAGCAGTTGCCCATTGAAATCTTGAATATGTATTTATGGTATGGAGAACATGCTTTAATTTTCCAAATTGTGCAAAATGAAACACATCCCTTTGGCAAACTTCATTTCTTTAGGTAACTTTTGTGCATAAGTGGCTAATATAGCCATGAATTTATTTGGGTGTGATTTGTTGAACCAATGGAAAACACAGATTAACATTCTTCCTAGCTCAGAAACAAACCATAAAAGAAAGAATGCTTCTGATATTCTTATTTCTTTTTGACATACAGCATGAAAGCCAGACTATTTTTAAATGTTGTTAGAACCTTTCATATAGTGACATGAATTAAAAATAAAAATGAAGGACAACTGGTGAGTACAGTTGCTTCCCCATTTCCCATATTATTGGCTTTACTAATTATATGCAGTTTTCTTTTTATATACCATATTATCAATTTCATAATCATGCTTAGCCTTTTAAAAGTCTCTGAATCAAATTCATAAAGGTTATTTTGCTCTGATATTTATCAATTTTATTTATAAGTGCTATTTATTTTGTTCATCATATTTGAAATTCTTTCTTTCAAATATGTATATCTTTATAGTTTCCTCTTTTTCAAATCATTGCAAGATTGGTACAAAAGACAGAGTTGGAGAAATGAATAGATTCAAAAGTAAACAACACTCTTATTCTTACTTTATAAAAATGATTAACCAATTAATATGTTTATTTTAATATGTTTGTTTATAGATTATTTGTATGTTTTTTCCTAGATGCATGAAAACGCTGGTAGTATTATTTTTGTTGTTTATTTTTGACATTCTAATTTAATTAATATGTTTCTTCCTTCCCTTTCTTCTCTCCAAACTCTGAGATATACTCTCCCCAACTCTCCTTCAAATTCGTGAGCCATTTTCTACTTCTTCTGTTCCTCTTCCTCCTTGTTGTTATCATGTTTTTGTGTGTGTGTGCGTGTGTGTGTGTGCGTGTGTGTGTGTGTGTGTGTGTGTGTGTGTGTGTGTGTATGTATCTATCCTTAAATACGACCTATTCAGTTTACATAATGCTACTTGTATATATTTTTTCAGGGAAGATTATTTGGCACTGGACAACCAACAGTTTTCTCTTTCTTAGGGAGCACTACCACTCCTACTCTCAACTTTACTCTGTTGCTTTTAGCTCTTTGTGTGGGTTTGAGGGTACTTGGGTTTTTTCCTCTGCAGTTTGGTGTGTTTATTGGAGTTATCCTTTTTTCAGTTCACATTTTGGTAGTCATGTTGGTGAATCTTTATAGGTGTAGCTTTTGAAGCTACTTGGAGATAGAATCTCACAACAAAGTCCCTTATTTGACATCTTTCCACCTTGTCTGCAATGTTCCCTGAGTCTTAGATGCAGGAGTGTTTTGTAGATGTATCCACCAGAATTGGGCTCCACAACTCTGCATTTTGATTGGTTGTGGTTTTAGGTAATGATCTCCATCTGTTGCAAAGAGAAAGTTCCTTGATAAAGGGAAGGACTACATTTGTCTGTGAATATAAGGAGAAATTTTGTAGACTATTATTAAAGATTATTATGTCTTAATACATTAGCGGTTGTTGATTCTTTCCCAATGTCCATGATTTCAGTAAGACTGTGTAGTTAGCTAGATTTCCAGGACCAAGCATGGTCTCCCTCTTGTTAGGAGGGTCTTAAGTTCAATTGTAGAGTTGTTTGTTACTGTCAGAATATGTATACAACTGCATTAGAATTATTGTGCCATTCTGGTAGTTGATGTGGTTCTTAGAGATCATAGTTGGGTAAGACTATTGGTTGCCTCCTTTCTTTGGAAGCTTGCATGGCATCTTTTGGTATTATGAAAGCTAATCCTCAGGGAGGGGACACTCAAGTCCATTCCAGTTTTGGAGTCTCTGGGCTCTATTTCTGATGTACAATAGGTCATTAATAGGATTTATCTTCCAACTTGGAGGGCAATCAAGAGCATTAACAGTAGGTTGCATATTTGGAAAATCATCCCTGCCAAGAGCACAAAAGAGAGCTTCTCATGCCTTGGCTGTTTTGTTAAGTGGTCTTTGGTTCTTGGAAGGAGCATCATCAGGCCAGATGAGAAAAGTTCATTAAAACTACGTATGTATATTTATACATTGAATTCATGATTTGTAAGTTTTTATTTGAGTAAATAGTTAATATTATGAATCCTTCTGTTATTTTCTCAGCCATTCATATTGTTATTTTATTTCCCTCCTTCCTTCTCCTTCAAATCTCCACCTTCCCTGTGAATCCCCCTACTTTTTCCAGTTTCCCTAACAGACCACTTGTATTCTGCTTCCCCCCCTTGACCTCCTCCCATCTTCTTCCATATTTATCTCTTTCCCTCTGCATTAGGAGCCCCCCCTTTCTCATTTCCCTGATCATATAACTTGGAGCTTGATAATCCTCTCACTAGAATTGTGATCAGCTTAGGTTTCAATGTTTTGATGTTTTTCTTTCAGTTTCATATATTGCAAAATATAACAATATGACAAAGTATGGACACAGTTAATATATGAACACAGTTCAATGGAGGCTGAATTGAAATATTGTATTGCAAAGTGTGTTTGTTTGTAAACATTGTGTTTGCGATCTCCATGACAGTTTGTTGCTTGGAAACTTGTGTCCTCAGGTCTTCTGCTTCATGGCAAACAATGTCATTACCTAGGCTAAAATCCTGAGAGTTATTTTGGCTTCTCCCTTTGTGCACTCCAAACAATGAACAAAACATGCATATATAATAAAATGCACAGAATGAGGCTGCTGCTCTGAAGTGTGTACAGACACTCTAGTTCAAAATGGTGTTCTTTTCCTCCTGAACTGTCCTTTAATGCATTTTCTGACTTCTGTTCTTGACTATATGATTTATTATCCATATGAAGCCAGACTGATCTTTTAAGGATAACAATCAAAGGGTGTCACTCTTCTCAATGCATCAGAAAAATCCAAACTCCATTAGATTGTACACAGCACTACGTCGATTAAGTCTTACACTCATATGTTTGAATACTTGGTCGTGAGCTAGCATAGCTATTTGGGGAGGTTAAGCAATATTTAGATGTAGCCTAGCTGTAGGAAGTATGTCACCTGGAAATAAGTTTTGAGGCTTAATAATCTGGCCTGTTTTTTTCTGGTTCATGAGTGTGAATCTAGTGTGATCAGCCAGCTTCCTGTTCCTGCTGCAATCCCTTCCCTGCTAGTTACCATGTCTTCCTTGTCTAGTTGGACTCTAACTCTCTAGAATTATAAGCCAAAATAAGCCTTTTCTTCCAAAAATTGTTATGGTAAGACTTTTTTTTCACAACAGAAAAGAAATCTGGATACTCTCCTTTTCATTATTAGCCCATCTGCTTTTGTCTTTACTTACTAGGAGTCAGCCTGCAGTTGTTTTTCTACTTTCAAGACACATAAACTGTTTCTAATCTTGGACCTCTGAAATTCATGGTTCCTCTGACTAAAATATCATTATTACAGTCCAGTATCTGACTGACTCCTCATGTGTGTGGCCTCAGCTCAGCAATCATTTTCTTATAACTATTCAAAACAGCTCTATGTATTAATCATGCTGTTTATTTCCTTCAAATCATTTCAAATATATGAAATAGGTATTTTTTACTTAGTGAATACACTAAGTATTCACATGTATACCTCCACACAGAAGAAGATCTTTATCTATTACTGCTTCATCCAAACTCCAGATGTAGAAAAATGATGGTACAAAGTAAGTTTCCAAAATACTTATGGAAAACTTGGTAGTATAAAGTATATTATGTCAGTCAAAGGATGTTTATACTGAATCTCAGAAATTACCACATTGTTATGCCTCTGATCTTGAGATTCATAACAAATATTCATTTTTAAATTGTCTCATTTTGGAAAACTCACCATGGATGTAGACTGTGGTGAGCAGGCCTGAATCAGGTGATATCTATTGATAAAGCCTTAAGCAAATACAGATCTTCATATAACATTATTTTCCTGTATGGTGGGGATGTCATATCAGCAACACCAGAATTCTCTATTTCCTCCTGAAAAGAGCAGGCCTCCAACAGTCAACAGCCAAACAGGACAAAACAAGATACAATGAGACAATGTGAAAAACCTCATATTGCAGCTGGACAAGGTGAATCAATAGAAGGAAAAATTTCCCAAGAACAGGCAAAAGAGTCAGAGATATATCTACTCCCACTCTCACTGTTATGAGTCCCAGAAAACCACCAAGCTATGAGCCATAACATACAAAGAGGACCCCGTATAGACCCATATGGGCCCTGTCCTTGCCGTTTCAGTCTCTGTGGGTCCATGTAAGCCCTGCTTAGTTGATTTAGTGGGCCATGTTCTCCTGGTATCCTCCACCCCCTCTGACTCCTAAAGTCTTTTTTAACCCTCTTTGAGAGGTTCCCTGAGATTTGAGAGGAGAGACCAAATGTAGACTCTCTCAATGCATAATGTCTAGGGTAATGTCTAGTTTCTGAGCCTGCACCCCTCTGTTGCCAGAGGAAACCTCTGATGACAATTGGACAAGGCACTAAATCTATGAGTATGGCAGAATGTCACCAGAAATCATTTCATTAAAAAAAAAAAAATTGTATGTAGTTCTACCCTAGGTCTCTTGGCTACCTACTCTCCAAATTCTGACTATCCGAGCAGTGTCAGGCATGAGGTTCTTCTAGTGGAGTGGACCTCAAGATAAATTAGACATTGGTTAGTCACTCCTACAAGTTCTCTGCATCCATTTCCTTGGAACATCTTTCAGGCAGGACCGGTTGTAGGTGGAGAGTTCTGTGGCTGGGTTGGTGTCCATGTTTCTCTTTCGGTAGCCTGTTGAGTACCTTCTTGTGCCAAAGAGACTATAAAATAGGGGTGAAGGCTCAAAACCTGTACCAGCTCAACCTTTCTAAGTTTAATGAGTTGACTGGAAGTGTCCATCTGCAATGGGGTACTGCTGTCAGTTTTCAGAAGGCCATCTTCTGTTTTAGAATTAGCCTGGGTTAGGCATCTCCCTGGGAACTCCTCTGCCAATAACTTGACTGAGTATAACCCAGTCCCACTGCTAGAAGTCTTGGCTGGCTACAAAAGATGATGAGTTCAGACTCTGTATTCTCAATTACTAGGAATCCTCACTTGGATCACCCTTATAGATTCCAGGAATTCTCAATAGCGGAGTCTCAAATGGCTAATATTTCTTAAAGAAATGTTCAACACCTTTAACCATCCATTAATAAAATAAAATGGGAAATAAAATCAAAACTACTTTGAAATTCCATCTTACAACTGTCAGAAGGGTTAAGATCAATAACAATAGTGGCAGTTCATCCTGGTGAGGATGTGGAACAAAAGGAACACTCTACCATTGCTGGTGGGAGGGCAAACACATTATGGAAATCAATATGGCAGTTTCTCAGAAAATTGGGAATATTTCTACCTCAAGATGCAGTCATACCACTCCTAGGCATGTATCCAAAGGATATTACACCATAGCACAAGGGTGTTTACTCAGCTATGTTCATAGATACTTTATTTATAATAGCCAGAAACTGGAAACAACCTAACGGTCCCTCAACTGTTAGAAAAAGTGACATCATGAAATTTGCAAACCAATAGATGGAACTAGAAAAAAATCACCCTGAGTGAGGCAGGGTAGACACAGAAAGACAGTTATGATGTGGAGTCACTTATAAGTGAATATTAGCTGATAAGCAGTGGATAATCGAACTGCAATGCACAGACACAAAGAGAATAGGTAAAGATGAGAGCTATAAGGGGGAAGCATTGTTCTCCCTGGCATAGGTAAATAGAGCAGATTTAATGCATCGACTGGGAGCAGGTGGGGATTGCAGTGGGAAGGGTCAGGTTCTAGGGAGGTATGGAGAGAAGGAATGCACATGCACGGAGAGACAGCTGGAATTTGTGAGCATTTGGTGGGAGGTATGGAAATCTATTTTCCTTTAAAATTTTGCCATTATTTTATTTGTTCTTGAAAGGTTCATACATGTATATGTTTCATGCTCATACACAATTCCACCACCACTTCCTTCAACATCCAGTTTGAACACTACCAACAGTACGTCCATCTTTCAATATCATATTATCTTTTTAAAAAGCTGTTTTCATAACTCACTGTGTCAAATTATTAATTCTCCTATGTGGATGGGATTGGGATCATCTACTATGGCTCAGGCAATCTACCAGCAGGAACATTCAAAGGAAAATGACTATCCTTCTCCCGGTGGCCATCATCTGACAGTGGTTTCTGAGATTGGTCTAGGGCCTCAGAATCTCTTCTCCTATCCGTACTGGAGTGGGGACTGACTGGATCTTGGTCTGTGAGTTGACAGTTGACATGTACAACAGCCATCCCCTGTCCAGATGACAGTCCTTCATTTCACAGCTCTTCTCCCCAGTCTCCAGCTCTTACATTCTCCACCCACCCTCCTCTACAATGTCCAATTGGGGGACATTAGGAATGGTGTGCTAGTTTCATCTATGAGTAAAGAATCTAACCTTTTATAGTATATTTTGAAAGTTCTATCATAATATTTTCTTAGAGATTCATGGAGAAATTAGGTTATGTCATGTACCTCACCTCTCACATAAAAATCCAAGATTTTACACAGAAAATTATTGCCAGTTACTTATGTAGTAGTCTTTTTTCTTTCCTAAAATGCTCAAGAATGCTATCAAATAATATATTTATGGAAGTAACACTAACCATAAAAATGAAGGAACAAATGAAGCACAAATCAAACTATTAACATAAATTATACTTTGAGTTTATTACATGAGTTTGAGTTCTCTGAGTATTATGAGCTAATGTAAGCATACTTGGTTATGTTTCTATTATTCTCAGAAATAAATAACATCTATTTCTGATGAAAGGAAAAAAATCACTATTCCCATGGGTCTTTATCTAAATACTATCAGGTAATAGTACAGTTCCATTCCTGTGGAAGTGAATTGTACAGTCCCTCATCTACTCTTAATCCTTGATTGATGCCAAATATTCAAACTTTCACATTCTTTTTTTTTTGTTGTTGTTTCTTTATTGTTCAAGTTACATCTTCATCACAGTCCCCTCTCTCCTCCCTTTCCAGTCCCATCCCTTCCTCCTTCCCCCCTCCGACCTAACCTACTCCTCCGGAGTGGGTACCCCTACATATTAGTCGCTCTCAGTTCAACAGTCATATGAGTGGTAAGAGCTTCCTCTAGCACTGGGGGCCTATGTGGCAACTCTATTAGGGCAAAGTTTCCCACTAACAGGTAACAAGGTCTATGTTGCTGTTCCTTTTGGTGTGATAGTTTTAAGATAGTATCCTGGACTACATGGCTAAAATCCAATTATAGGTGAATAGATGCCATGTGTATAAAACTCATCTAAGCAAAGCTTCTTTGGTAGATTACTAGGTATCTATAAGATGAGTATGTAGATATCTAGTAGTCTAAATCAATAGTATACATTATAGTGTTAAATATATACTGTAGCCATTTAATAATCTACTTTATTATAACTTTTCTAGTTTGTTTTTAATACTGAGAAATATCCCTTCCTACTGTACCCAACTGGATGAATCAGTTGGGGGAGAAACATAAAATAATTGAGTGAATTGCCTTTTGTGATATTTAAATATATTAGATAATGATATTTTTTGTATGAGAATCAGAGGCACCCTAAGATTCTCTCTAGGATGATAGGATCACAATTGACATTCCAGAACCTCATTTGTGAACATAAGAATAAAAATACATGTTAACATATGACCCATTTCTATTGAACTACATGTTTAAATCATCTAATGAAATATTATAATTATGTCAGTATCCTTACACTAAGATGATATACATTGTTGTCAGTTGTTTCTCTCACATCAATGGACACTTCCTCCCCCAAACCCTTGGAGAACTGATTATATCATAATCTTTCTCATATATTAATCACTGGTATTGGTGAAATAGAGGGTCATGAAGGAGATCTATATACCTAGTAATAATACTACTAACACCAAAGTTTCCAGATCAAAGGAAGGAAACTAGCAGTCACTGTAACCCCGAGAAGAAGGAAAGGAGAGAGAGGGGGGAAGAGGGTGGAGGGTGCGACTGGGAGGTGTAGCGGGAGGGGGCTGTGATAGAGATGTAACTTGAATAAATAAATAAACTTTTTTTTTAAAGGAAGGAAGAACAATAAATGAAATCAAAACAAAACACACACACACACACAAAGAAACAAACAAAAAATCAAGAACACTTAAGAGCTGTAGATGTAGCTCTTGTTACTCCATTTTGTCCCTAGCTCTACATAAGTCTGGTATAGTGGAGCATGGCTGTAAGCAACACTCAAGAGTAGATCTGGAAGGATCAGGGATTTCCTGGTAATTATAGACTACATAGCAGGCTTGACATCAGTATAGGGTATAGGAAAAAAAACTATTTATTTATTTGTTTGTTTGAAAAAAGTTAAAAGAAAAAGAAAAGCCGGGCAGTGGTGGCACACGCCTTTAATCCCAGCACTTGGGAGGCAGAGGCAGGCGGAACTCTTTGTGAGTTCGAGGCCAGCCTGGTCTACAAAGCGAGTCCAGGACAGCCAGAGATATTCAGAGAAACCCTGTCTCGAAAAACCAAAAAAAAAAAAAAAAAGAGACAGTATCAAAAGAAAAAGAAAAAAGAAAAGTTGAAGAGATGGCTCAGAGGTCAAGCGCCCTTGCTGTACAAGTTTGAGGATTAATATTCAGATCCAAGTTACCATATAGAAATCTGGAAGCTCTGCTGATTCCATAGGACTATAACCACAAGGGTGAGACAGGAAGCTCACTAGAGCTTATCTTCCTGCCTATTCTCCATGAAACAAAACTGTTAAGGCCTGCTTTAGTTTTAGTATAACTGTAGCCATTTTTGTCATCAGTCTCCATTTTACTTATAAGATGAAATTACTTATACTTTGTTACTTTGATGCTCTAAAGATTCCCCAGCTATAGCTCCACTTAGGAACAATCAAATTAAAGATCAGTTAGAAATGCTTTGTCTAGCAAGTCAAAATAATGTAGTACTGCCATCTCCTTGCTTCTTACACCTGGTTACCTGGTTGCTACCTGGATATGTTTTTTCTTATTTAAAAAAAAAGCACACCTTAGAAGCAGACCAACATCACAGTTAGGTTCCAATACCTCTGTGACCTTGGTCACGGTGGCTATGACCAGTTTTGGGGTGTACGTTCAGTGAACCATCAATGTCTGATTGAGATCGATGACTGAGTTGTTTGTGTGGCTATTCCTGAATGATAACAAAAACAAACAACAAACTAATTAGAGATCAAGGTTCAAGAAGAGAACCAGCCACAAAGACTAATAGTTGGAGACTAACAGAGGACATCTGACTTTCTTCTCTAGACACCACATGGGACCACAGGGCAACACACATGTGGACATGCATCACACCAACACACCACACATACCATACATACACATTCACACAAAAAGTCCCAAATAAAAAATTAAAACTTTTAACTGTGATTGGTATTAATATGACAGATATAAGATAAAACCTTTCCCTTTTGCTGACATTACTTAGGCCAGATATTTCAGTCTAAGAAGAGTAAAAGGTTGGTGATGACACTGAAAAGGACAGATATTTTCCTTTTGGCTTTTTCTTTTTCTTTTACAAGCCAATCTTCTTTACCACCTTCCCCATTTTTCCTCCCTCCTTTCTGAGCAAATACAAAGCAACAATAGGCAATATTGACCAGTGTACTTTTACATAATACATTCCAACACTATAGCATTATTTTTGTAATGATTTTTATTGCCCTGTTCCTTATGTTTCTAGGTGATTGCTTCAGAGCAATATGGTAAGAATGCAGGATAGGGCTAGAGAGATGGCTCAGCAGTTAAGCGCACTGACTGCTCATCCAAAGGACCCATGTCCAAATCCAGGCACCCAGATGGCAGCTCACCGCTGTGTGTAATTGCCAGGCATGGTGGTGCACACCTTTAATCCCAGAACTCAGGAAGCAAAAGGAGGACCTCTGTGAGTTCAAGGCTAGCCTAGATTACAGAGAGAATCCAGAACAGCCAGGGAGCCAAGGATACACAGAGAAATTCTGTCTCAAAAGACCAAAAAAGAAAAAAAAATAAAAAGGAAAGAAGAAAAAAATGCAGGATACTCTTCCTAATCCTTTTGCTGAATCACTCTTTTGCACAGAGAAACTCTGTGTCAAAAAATACAAAGAAACAAGGAAAAGAAGAAAGGAAGGAAGGAAGGAAGGAAGGAAGCAAAAGAAAAAGCAAACAAGAAAGTTAAAAACAAAGAAATATGAAAATAAAAAAATTAAAACATAAAACACAATTTAACAGTAAATATAGTTCATTCTTTGCTAAACAGAGTCACATTTTCTTTCTCTTTGAGTTTTCCATTATCTGACATTCCAGTTAAAAGAGTCAAGAATTTGCGGTCAGGTTAGGATTAGTCTAACATGAATGGATGTTACTCTTAAATGTGATTGTGGTTCATTACTAAAATAAATTTAATGACTGTTTTCCCCTAAGTATATGAATAGTAGAACTTAGACTCATTATTTATAAATATGTTGGCTTGAGAAAAAGAATTATGTCTTAATGGGTGTGTGCATCTTAGAACAGGAAAGTTGTTAGGATGGGCCTACATATATGCTAATTCATTCATGGATTAATTTTTAGCATTTGAATTTTCACTTTATTTTTTACCTAATACTAAGAATATGGTCCAGTGCCTTACACACCAAATTAGATGTCACCATCTGAGATCATTGTGGTGACAGTGCTCATGTTAGACTTCGAGTTAATGCCGCTATATTCGTATTTATACCTTTTTCAGTGGCATGTGATGTATGCTGGCAATCCCAGTTTGCTTTTACAAACTAACATGGAAATTCACATTTTTGTGGACAGATTATTGTGTATAGTTATGGAACACATTCTCATTGCAAAGATTTCGATCTACAAGATTTGGAAACTGGTAATGTGATAGGTATTGTACAAAGTTCCCTCCAAGTGCAAGAGCATATTGGCTTTTCCACATTGCAACACTGTACATCCTAATGTTGACTTCATTACACTGAAAATGGTTTTTCAGTTGCTTCCTTTTTATTTATTTTTTTTCAGTTGTAAGGAAAGATAATTCTTTTCCTTTCATATCTGAAGAGGTTTGGCTTCCTTGCTTTCTGAATAGATATGCAGGTTCCAGGGAAAAACAATAGATACCACTTACCTATGCGTTAAAAACCTGCCTTTACCCTTATTTTAGCAAAAAAAAAAAAAAATCTTCACATTCAAAATGTACAAAGTTGTTCAATGCTAAGAATACTTTCAGCATATTCTTTTCACAAAAATCCTTGTTTTGGATTTGTGGGTGGGATTTCTATTGACTTTGGTTTCATAGAAGTGTGTGGGTGTTTTCCTTCCATGAATAAGAATGAAGTGAGTTCATTTAAAAGTATTGAAAGAAAGACCATGTCTTCCATACACAATACCAGTCTTTTAATTTTCTTGCTGTCTTATGCTGAAGCAATGCACAGAGGGTCTGGAACAATGTATTAAATTTATCCTCCAGGGATTTCCTGGAGGTGATTATTTTCTGAACGAATTGTATTCCTCTTGGCACATATCTTATTTAGAGGAGAGGGGTTTAGAATTGTTTTGAATTAGATAGTTGTTTCACTTTTGCAAAAGTTGAAGCTTCTTCTTATGAGCAATGGCACCTGCTTAATTCTAACATTCTAGTATGGTGGCAAGGGCAGTAGCTCCCTTGAAAATGAATTAAGAGCTACAGCAGGAGACTGATGGTGTACCAACTATTGTAAATCTTTTAGTAGTACAACAACTTCAGTGCAGTGTGGTTTGTTGTCTCATCCTCTTAGACAAGCAATTCTCTCTAAAATATGAAAATTTCTTGAATATGAAAAATTTCTTAGTTTTTAAAAATTAATTTGAAAAATATATTCCATTATTCATTAGTTTGAGATGAAAACTATACTATGAAAGTTGGTTTTTTTCCAGTACAATTTAATGAGATTTATCTCAAAATTCAGTGGCAGGAACCATTAAGATTAAAGGGAACATTTTGACCAAGAGCTAGAAGTCAAACTTCAGTATGACAAAGTAGCCAGTACTGATTTATTGAGGTGTCAAGGGGATGACAGGATTTTGTTGTAAGGTCAGTAACAATAGAAGAAAGATATTTTCTCTGAACTTGACAGTTTTGAGCATCTTACACTAGTTTTCAAAAATTATTTAAATCTAATTATTATTTTTATTTTTCCTCATCTTCTGAATTACAAAGAGTTCAAAATTCTATATATTAGCCAAAAAGAGTCAGAGAAAGCATGCTACTTATTAATTACAACATAGAAGGTGTTATACAAAGCATATTTTAAGTTTTTTTCATTGATGACAGAGTGCTACTTAAGCCTGAGTGTAGGCAACCTATAAGAACACAGTTAACTGGTAGGTCTATGGTTAAAAGGTGTGAGCATTGGCCTTCAAAGAACAGTTTCTGATCATTATGTTATATACTTCAGCTAGCTAATGAGAGAGGCGTGATGTGGGACAATTAACAATAGTTTGAATAGATAAATAGACCTGCCTAATATATCTGCTTATTTCCCAGAATTCTATTGTTTTGAACTGGGGCTGAGAATCATAATCATCTGTTCTTTAATTAATCTTCTATGTGGCCCAGGGTAAATGATGTCTTTGAAATTTTTCACAATGATGTTTATTTGGGCTCTTTTACATAATGACTATGCAATTTACCATTATGTGTTAATTCTCATTTCAAACCTGTGATGTGAAATGGAGAAAGTAAGCCTTGCTAGATGCCTCAAGGGTAAAGAATGTTCTAAAAGCATCTCTGAAATCTAAGCTCCCAGAATCCCTATAGATGTTATAAGGCATCTATCTTTTCTCCACAAAGGCAAACATTATAAACGATTTAACTGTTATTGTGTTTGCCCTGAGTCTAAACATCAAAGCATAGGTTCTTACCCTAACTTTAAAGAAAAAAAAACGCTTTCCACTTATTTCTATATTTGAAGACATTTTACCTTGAGCTATCAAGGTAAGAGACTTACGATCTCAGGAAAAGCAGAATCCAGGATCTTATGACTTTGCCTTTTCCCACCAGAGTGGACCTACTTTTCAGAACCAAAATATCATTATTATACCAGTGGGAGATTTGGGGAAATGTTTTAGGTGACAAAACAGTCTGATTTGACACAAGTCACCATTATTGCATTTCAGATAAGCCTCAGGTCAAATGTGTTCTCAAGACACTATCTTTCAAATAAAAGTCCTTTGTACAATACCTCAAGAGATTTGGTGCAATGTTTCCCTAAATCTGAGACCTAGGATACATGATTTGAAAGAGGTGGCTGGAATAAGTCTGAATTTAGACAGTAACATTATCATTTTTTAAATTACCAAGGACAGTAAACTGAGGAATTAAAAACTCTTAGGTGACTATAGGTTGAGTTTACTTAGTTTTGGAAATGTTAAAGAAAGAGGGATTTAGAGATTTCTATGAACTTTCATGCCCATTAAAATAATAAATTGGGAAAGCTAGCTCTAACATGGTAAACCATGTAAAAGAGAACTTTACAGAATATATTAACACTTAAATATCCATAATAAATTCAGGTTAGTCTGTGTAGGAGTTTGTTTCCTTCAATATGAATTATAAGCTTGAGGGGCTGGAATGATGGCTAGGGTGTTCAGAGCACGTACTGCTCTTGCAGAAGTCATGAGTTCTTTCCAAGCTTTTACACGGCAGCTCAGAACCATCTGTAACTTCAGGTCCTGGGGACCCTATACCCTCTTCTAGCCTCTTTGGACAATATAAGCATATGGTACATTCAGGAAAAGTCTCATGCACACAAACCAAAAATAACTAAATCTTTTAAAAGGAATTATGACTTCTATGTTAATATGGGAACATGAGGTATTTGGACTTTTTCTGAAATGTGCTCAACACAATTTGTTATCCATTTTCTCTGAGATGAAGCTATGGTTCAGAAATGACCACCTACCATAAGCCTTACAAATTTAAAAACTCCATATTTTCTTAAAATAGAAGATGATTTGTAAAAAGACAAAAGTCAGGAAGTAATAGCATGAAGATATGTAATTTTAATGTGTTCTATGTGGTTAAAAATTTCATTAAGCAAAGGTTTTCCTAATATGTAGTCTTCCCTAGCCAAGACACATAATAAGAAAAGCCATGTTTCCTCTCAGTCTTCCAAAAGAAAGGACATTTTGTCAAAGGACATTTTATGTAACTTATTTCTATACTGAACAGTGCTATAAAGTAGGAATCATTGTATGTGCTTTGCCAATGAGCAAGCTGAGGTCCAGTAAAGTTTAATGACTTGTTCAAAATCATAAATATGATAGATAAGGGAGTTAAAATTCCAAAATAAGAAATAAATGCTACACAGAATGAATTAATTGTCAAAATAGTTATGTTTTGTTTATCCTGGGCAATATTAAAACCCAAAAGTAAAATGGTTGTAAAATTTGTATTTTAAGACCCATCATTCAAAGACTGAACATGTAAACTAACGGAGGACAGATAAAATCAGATGACACAAAATACTCACCCTCCATCTCTTTAGGGGAACTTAATAATGACTGACTTAGGTAGCTGGATGAGTTTAGTGGAAGAATGAAAAGGCTCAAAGCACCTTCCAGCACTCTGCGCCATTTCTGCTTCTAACTAGAGAGCTTCTACACACTCTCATGTGACTGATTATAAGTAGGTGAAAATTTCAGAGAGCAGGAGCTTTCTCGGTGGGAAAGCAACAAGCTCAGATATGTTCAAATCAACAGATATCCCTGTAAAATAAGAGCATGAGGGGATCGCGTGCTCTCTGCTGCCTGTGTGCTTCTAAGATTTTTACACAATAATTATTTCCTAATATTTTAGCAGGTGGGTCAGTTTCCCCCTGCACAGACCAGAATGTCCTGAAGTGTTTAAAACAAAGCTCATGGTGGTTACACCTTCATTGATTTTGTATGTATCATGACAATCCTTTGCAGCTGAACTGTTCAGAACAAATTCATTTTGTTCTGCATTTTGTTTTCTGCTGACTTGCACCTGTTAATCTCCCAGATGTTAACCTAGGCTGCTCTGTGATCAGTTTCATCAAAATAACCCCAAAATTCAGTAGAAGTGTTACACTTGGATGATTCTGTGTGAGTCTTTTACGGCAGAAAGAAACATGTTTAGATACACAAGGAAATGATAATAGGCCATTTCACACCAGTGTCTTCCTTTCTTTCCCTCTTCCTCAATCTTACACCATTATCTCCTTTTCTTTCACCCTTGATAGTTCTAGTTTCTTGATTTTTTTTCTCTTCGGTTAGGATACTGGAGAAAAAGCAAAGATGAAAAATAAAATTTTGTTCTAAACTCAATGTAACAACTTATTATTATCAGTCTTTTGACATGATAAAATGTTTTTTTTTTACTGTGAATTCATTCAACTTTACTCATGACTGTGTTATTTTTTAAGACAAATATTTAAATTTCTAGAAAATTCAATATTTAGGGATCTTTTAGTGTATATATAAGAGGTGTGGGGGGGACTGACAAGGAGGGTCCTGGGGGCTTCCATTATTAACACTCTCCAAAAGCATAGACCATAGCAAGAGGTAGGGTACAGGCTGGAGGGGGGACACCCCCTGCCGTGGCCTCTCACCCAGGGTACTGTGGAGCTGGGCTGTTGTGGGCAGGGTCTCTCCCAGGAGTGAGCTGTCACAGTCTGGGACGGGGGCTTGGTTAACCCTGGTGTTTCAGAGAACATGTTGGTCATTGTACTTGGCAGTGGGTGGAGGACAGGGCTGAGGCCACTCAGGCCACTACATTCCCATGGCTGGGCCAGTCTAGGGGACCCTCATTACTTGTGCAGGGGGAGGGGGTTTGGAGCAGTCCTTCTGTCATGGTTAGTCTTGTTAATACAGTGATCCTTGAGGTTAGCGTGGTGGGGGTGGGGGGAGGGTTACGGCTAGGAGGCTTGGTGGAGGGGAGATCCTCGGCTTCACACCACAGTGTGGCTAGGAGAGCTGCCTGATTGGGAGGAGATGCCCTCCTTGCCTGACCTGGCCCAGGTGCAGATGAAGCCCTCTGATGTAACAGTGTTCCAGGAACATCAAGCAGGCACTCCTGAGCAATCTTCTCTTACACTAGAGGCTCCAGCAGTGGAGAGGTATAGGTTGCCATTGGCGTGAGAAGCAAGGATCAGACTCTGACTCAGGCAGTCACTTCAAATATGTCACCTTGTCAACCAGCCGCTCTTCGCTGAATAGCTTGCTGGTATCTTTCTTGATGAGGTCCAGGTACTGCACCTGGCCGGCAGAGAAGTCCACCAGTAGGGAAATGGTCTCGGTGGCAGCTGTAAACTGGTTGAAGTCCTGGCAGGTAGGCTGAGTCCCCTTGTAGATCCCTTTGTTGATGGACCGCTGCTGCCGCCCCCAGTCCAGAGGGCATGGAGGGCGGCTCCCCAGCGCCATCAGGCTTGCCTAGGCACACCAGGCTGAGGCGGACAGCAGGCAGGGCGAGCCTGGGCCTGGGGCGGCAGGGACAAGGAGGGGCCACAGCTCTAGGCCCTGAGGCTGCAAGTCCCACCCTCAGGCCAGGGTGGGGGCTGAGTGGCGTTCAGAGCCGCTGGAGTCTGGGCAGAGGCTGGCTGCGTGTAGCTGGGAAGTAGCTTGTAATAGCCCTCGCAGGTGTGAAACTACGACTTGATCTCTGCGCAATCGCCCATGGAGGCACTGGGGCCCGGCCGCCCTCTACTCCGTCTGCCACCATCATACTGATTTTTTTTTTAAATGTTAACAGTGTGTTTTATTTAACCCAGTATATCTACAATATTACCAAATCAACATGTATGGAATCATTATTTTTTTGTTTGTTTATTACTTAAAGTTACATCTCCATCACAGTGCCCTCTTTCCACTTCTTCCGGTTCCACCCTCTCACCCTCTTCTCCCTCTCCCATCCTCTCCTCCCTCTCCCACCCATCCCACTCCTCCGATGTGGAATGTCCCTATATATCAGCCCCTCTTGGTTCAACAGTCATATGAGGGCTAAGAGCTTCCTTTTGAACTGGGGGCCTACACTGTAGCACCCCTAGGGCAAATTGTCCCATTAAAAGGTAACAAAGCCTATGTTCCTGATTCTTTTGGTGGGTTGGTTGTAGGATAATTATCCTGTACTATATGGCTAAAATCCAATTATAAGTGAGTAGATGCTGTGTTCATCTTTCTATTATAAGTGAGTAGATGCCGTGTTCATCTTTCTATTATAAGTGAGTAGATGCCGTGTTCATCTTTCTGAGTCTGTGTTAGCTCACTGAAAATGAACTTCTCTAGTTCCATCCATTTGGTTGCAAATTGCATGATTTCCTTGTTTCTGATAGCTGAGTAGTATTCCATTGTGTAGATGTACCACAATTTTTTATTTTTTTTTTACCATTCTTTTTTTTTTTAACCAGGGACATATGAGTTGTTTCCAGTTTCAAGCTATTACAAATAAGGCTGCTGTGAACATAGATGCGGCAACTTCCTTGTGGTTTGGTGAGGAATCGTTTGGATATATACCCAGAAGTGGTATGGCTGGGCCTTGAGGTAGGGCTATTCCAAATTTTCTAAGATATCGCCAGACTGATTTCCGTAGTGGTTGTAAGTTCAACATCCTTAATCATCAACTCAAGATGGACTCTGAGATTTCATCTCACACCTGTCAGAATGGCTAAAATCAAATAATCAAATGACAGCACATACTGGTGAGGTTGTAAAGAAAGGGGAACACTCCTCCACTGCTGGTGAGAGTGCAAACTTGTACAATCATATTGATTTTTAAGGGAGATATAAAAATACAATTCATAACAGAAAAGAAATCCTACCTAACTTCAAAGATTCTCAAGTAACAATTCTCTTATTTGTAAAAGTAGTAGAACATTAACTATTAGAAGGAGGAACAGCACGATATAGATGATATGAAGGAAGAAATAGAAAAGTGTGTAGGGGTACTCCTGTTAGCAAAGGAAGCCACTACAGAAGAAGACATGAAGAGGAACAAAGAACAACAAAGTTTTTTGATAAAGCTTCAAAGCATCATCTTATTTACCTAAAATTATATACACTACATATAAGTGGTATATAGTATGTATATATATATATAAATATAAGAAACACACTTAATCCATATATGTATATAGTGTGAGTTACAACATGTGACTCTTTGGCTGACAATGTATGCCAAAAAAAAAAAAAAGGAAGGCAGAGGCAGGTGGATCTCTGTGAGTTCAAGGCCAGCCTGGTTTACAAAGTGAGTCCCGGACAGCCAGGGCTACACAGAGAAACCCTGTCTCAAAAAACCAAACAAACAATACACTAACAAAACTCCCGTGCACAAAACCCCCTTTGAGCTGTTGTTTAGGGTAATCCAAGTAGCTCCCCCAAACCATATAGGCAATGTCTATTGCCCTTGGTTGCATCTCAGAGCTTAAAAGTGAGATCCTACTGTTGAAGACATTACACACTTAAAACATAGGCCTCAGATGATTTGAACTGGATCTAATATAAAAGCCTTCTGCCTGTGGTCTAGTGTCAATAGTACCAGAAAGCACTATGCTGGCTGACAAAGAAGGAAAACAATTAATAATCACACCCAGTTGTGACCTCTGTGAACTTCAACAATGACTAGTATGACAAGATCTCTAAAAAGGTGCAATAAATGACACTCACTTGTTGGCAATTACCAACAACTGTCTAATTGGACTTAAGGTCCACACAACAGGAGGGAAATCATGCTTGGCACTAGAGAAACTTAGATAATTATCTTGGGCTACTGAAGTCATGGATATTAAAAGAGAATCTACTGCTGGGCAGGTGTGGTGCAACCCCATACTAAAGAGGCAGAGGAAGATAGATCTCTGGATCTGTGAGTTCCAGGTCATCCTGGTCTACAGAGTGAGTTCCAGGATAGCCAGGGATACACAGAGGAACATTGTCCTGAAAAAAGAGAAAGACAGAGAGACTGAGTTAGATAGAGACAGGGAAACATTTTGGGCATACAGACAAGTAACTATAATACTGGCTCCTTTTGTAGAAAGTCATTTAGGATTGAGTGGTTATGGAGACATCATTATATTCTCAGAATATCTGTATTCATGTCTTTATAATTTTTTAAATATCAAGAGAATAAATAAATAAATAAAATAGACCATTTGAGCATTAACTATGCCAATACATGTAATTTGGAACATAATTACTTCCAGTTGAGACTAGTTAAACATTACATTATAAATTCACAACAAACTATACATTTGGTATAAGAAGGAATTCTGATTTAAAATGATATGATTCGGGTTCACAGATTAGGTATTTGAATAAGTGAATAAAACTGAATATGCAAATCTCAGAAATTTTATTAGAGAGAGAAAAAAGTGAAAAATCAATAGCTGATTTTTTTAGGATATATTAAGCAGAATAATTGAATCAAGTTCAAGGAGCAAGGAAAACAAGCAATTATTTTTTGTTCTTCTTTCTGTCACTGGCCTTTTTTCTTAGATATCAGAAGATTGTTATTGTCTATTGTTTAACCAGGAGTGAGTCCCTGGTCACATGAAGGAGTCTGCAAAACCTCTCCTGCTGCCATAGTGTTCAGTCTGTTTGTCTTCGTTAAGATTTCTATTACTGTGAAAAGACACCATGACCATGGTAACTTTTCTAAAGAAAAACATTTAATTGGGGGTGGGCTACAGTGGCTTAGGCCATTACCATCATAGTGGGAAGTATGGAAACATGCAGGCAGATTTGGTGCTGGAGGGGGAGTGGGATTTTTTTACATCTAGATTGGGAGTGGCAGGAATAGAGAGAGAGTGACACTAGGCCTGGCGTGAGCATCTGAAACCTCAAAGTCCACTCCTAGTGATATACTTACTCCAAAAAAAGCACACCTACTCCAACTAGGCTACACCTCCTAACAGTGCCACTCCCTATGAGCCTATGAAGATGATTTTCACTCAAACCACCACACTGTGGGTATATGGATCTGCTGTCACTGCATGTGGGCCTTAGTCCTGATCATGGTTACTGCCCCTCTAGCTCATCTCTAGTCTGGGACACACCTTCTTCTTGTGGCCTCTATGTAGCATATGGAAGAAGAAAGCTCTATCTTTGTACCTCTTTCTCTCTCTACTGGCTTGTTTTTGTGCTCTATAGAAAGTCTTTTTTTTTTTTTTTAAACTGGGGGTTAGAACCTACTTCTTCAGGATTCCAGTGTATGCTAAACACCAGCTGTGCCTTTCAATCCCATTGGACTGAACAACTACTGGAATCTTGGATTTTCTGTTCATAGGGATTAGCTGGATCCCAGCCTGTGGCTCCTTCTAATCAATTCCTTTTCTGTGTATATAGACAGATCCATTCTTTACATTCTGTTAATATATAGAATGTTGTTACTATTTAAACCTTGTAAATACAAGTGAGCAGCTTCTTGGAGGAGGGTGAGACAGATCTGCAAGCTTCAGGGGTATGAAGCCTGTATTAGTGATCAGCACAATGAAGGAAGGAAAAGTAGAGAGTACTGGGACACTCCTGGGGGCATTGTCCCAGATCCCTGGCTATTCTACTTTCTTCTAAGCCAGGAAAGTCTATAATTTGCCTCAATTATGCTCAAAATGGATATGTAGGTTAGATAAAATGTGAACGGTTACAAATTTCTATAGGAGCAATTTTCATAAAATATTAATCAACTGTTTGGAGGTGAGATGGCTTTCCTTCGTTGTACAACTTTACATCTGCAATTAACTAAAACCTAAAAGGCTGGACACAGCTGTTAGGGATGTTATTTTAATTAATCCCTTTGAAGTGGGAAAACCTAATTCTAATCTTTCTTATGTAGACCTTTGACTAGGGAAGAAATATTTTTAATTCAGGTCTTTTGAAGTAGGAAGATAGAACTTAAATCTGTGCTTCACCTTCTGCTGGCAGCCTATACAAAGCATATGAAAGAAGAAAGCGCCCTCACTCTTTCCTATTTACAGGCTTGTTCCTGTTCTCACTAGAAAGTGTCTGGCCTCCCCAGCATTACAGCTACATTGTTTGGGACTTCCAGTGTATACTAAGGACTAACTGAGCCATTCAGCCTCATGGATTGAACAAGTACTTGGAATCTTAGTCCTGTAGTTCATAGGGAACCATATGTGGATTAGGGGTACCACAACCTGTGAGACATTATAATATATCCCTTTTCTGCATAAATAGAGAGATTTGTTCAATAAATTCTGTTCCTCTAGAGAACCCTGACTAATACAGGAGGTAAGAAAAAGATTATAGGAGTTCATTAACAAATACATGTGATGAGTGATGCATCTGAGAGATATCTTCTGAAATTCTAATATAATACACTCTGTTGTACTTTTACTGTTTTCTTTTTCTTTTTTTTCTTTGAGACAGAGTTTCTCTGTGTAGCCCTAGCTACCCAGGAACTCACTCTATAGACCAGGCTGGCCTTGATCTCAAAGATCTTCCTGCATCTGCCTCCCTAGTGCTGGGATTAAAGGCATGTGCCACCACGCCCAGCTGTCCTTTACTTTTAATGTTTCTAAGGAGATGAATGTAGAGGTATTTTAATTCAGCACCTGGCTGCTCTGACAAGAGATCACATGCAAAGAGCTTCTAGATCTGTGTGATCTAGTTGGAATATAGACACACCTTTAATCCCAGGAGACAGAGCCAAGTAGATCTCTGAGTTCAAGACCAAGTATAGAGCAAGTTTCAGATAAAGAAGAGCTTAGGCCCAAGCATGGTGGTGCACACCTTAAACCCAATACTAAGGAGACAGAGGCATGCAGATCTCTGAGTTCAAGTTAGTCCTGTGCAGTCAATACCATTGATTCACTGAGTCCAGAGGTAGTACAGTCGAGTTGAGTTCTTGGCAGTTCAGTTTGTGGAATTCAGAGATAGTTTTACAGGGAGAGTATTACATAGACAGGTTGCAGGAAGAGAGAACAAGCTGGACACATGTGAAAACAAAACAAACCAGAGAATGGGAAGTAGTCAGGAGATTAGAATATATTGACAGAGTGAGTTTGAGGCCAAGCAGAGCAATTCAGTCACAAGGCCAGAGAGAAACAAGATTGAATCAATTACATTGGAGAAGAGTTTGAATCTGAAAAGGTGAGTTTAACCAGCCAGCAAGAGTTCAGAAAGATGCCTATTTTATTTCCCCTTTTGAGTAAGACTCAAGCATCCATCCTTAGGCTCTCCTTGCTACTTAGTTTCTTTGGGTCTGTGGATCATAGCCTGTTTATCCTGTACTTTTATGCTAAAATCCACCTATAAGTGAATACATACTATGACTGTATTTTGGGTCTAGGTTACCTCACTCAGGGTATTTTCTAGTTCCATCCATTTGCCTGAAAGTTTCATGATGTCCTTGCTCTTAACAGTTGAGTAGTATTCAATTGTGTAAATGTACCACATGGTGGGGGTCAAGTGTGTGGAGGGACCAGAGTAAGAAGAGTAGAGGAGAGAGGGCCAGAGGGCTGGAAGTGAGAATAGAAATCGAAGTGGTGGTGGGGCTTAAGAGACCTCTGGGACATGCTAGAGACTTGGGATAGGGGAGGGTCCAGGAAATCTATGGAGTGACCCTAGTTGAGACTCCTAGAAGTAGGGAACATAGAACCTGAAGTGGTCACCTCCTGTAATCAGGCAGGACTTCTAGTGGAGGCATAAGGACAACCAAACCACCCACAAAGCCTTCAGCCCAAAATTTGTTCTGCCCACACTCAATGTACAAGGACAAAGATAGAGCAGAGATTGACCAACCAAATGACTGGCTCAACTTGGGACCCATGCCATGGGAGAGAACCAATCCCTGGACACTATTAATTTTACTCTGATAAGATTGCAGATAGGAGCCTAGTATAATTGTCCTCTGAGAGGCTTCACCCAGAAGCTGGTAGAAACAGATGCAGAGCCTCACAGTCAAACATTAGACAGAGTTAGGGAGTCTTGTGGAAGAGTTGGGTATGACTGAGGGAGCCAAAGAAGTCAAGGACTCCATAAGAAGACCTACAGAGTCAACTAACCTATGACCATGGGGTCTCCAAAGAGCAAGCAGAGGGGAACCTAGCTTCCTACACATGTGTAGTAAATAAGCAGCTTGGTCTTCATATGTGTCCCCCCACAACTACAGCAGGGGCCCTCTCTGACTATGATGCTTACCTTGGATCTTGTTCCTCTAACTGGGCTGCCTTTTCTGGCCTCAGCCGTGAAATGATGTGCCTCTTCCTGTGGCTATTTATGTATCAGAATGGGTTGGTACCCATGGGGGACACCTTCTCCCTCTTCTCTCAGAAGAGGGGGAAGGGAAAATGGGGGTTGGGTGGGGGGAGGAGGTATGTAAGGAGAAGACTTGGAGAAGAGGGAGAGGGCTGCAATGAGGATATAAAGTGAATAAATAAATAAATAAATTAACAGGGAAAGTAGACTTTGGTTATTTGATGGAAAATAGAAAATTTTGTTATTTAGGGGAAAAGACTACAAGCTGTTAAATGGTCTTGTTAAATGGGTTTTGGAGGTTAGACCCAGGGACTTCTCTCTTTTGCTTTTCTGTATCCTCCTTTTTCTCCTATGTAGGAGTGAACAGACTTGAGAAAAATGGGACATAGACATAGTATAGGAAAGATCAAGAAAAAAGGACAGATTATTGAATATTGCCTTATACCTTTGTATATTGATACAAAATTAATATTATATTTGGCTAAATTGGTACTGATCATTGTACATTAATGCAAAATTAAGATTGTATTGCACTACATCGGTATTGATCTTTGTATATTGATACAAAATTAAGATTATATTTGGCCACATTGGTATTGATCTTTGTATATTGATACAAAATTAAGGGTAACGTTCTTAAAGGTATTGTTCCTAGTAATGCTTAAAAATGAAATGTGAAGTTTTGACCTCTTGCTAAAAACCATCATAAACTGTTTAGGATAATTAAGAAATGCAAACTAATAGTCATGCAAACATGTCATTTTGTTAGTTACTCTGACAGTCTATCACAGTTATTTTCTAAGCTACTCAGAAATCAAGTTGCTAAGAGACAGGCAATATTTGCTTATCTAAATATAAGAGATAGATAGGGCATCTTCAAAAACCTCAAGAGATCTGCAGAATATGGCATTCAAAGATGTTTTCTTAACTTAAGATTTTTTGATATTGAGACATGTCAGCTCCTGACAGCAACCCCTATTCTACACAAGTAGAAGATGAGCATCGAAGAATCTCCAGTGGGAGATGATTGAATTGGTGGTAAGCCTTTCTCTTGACAAGAAAAGCCCCTTGCTTCAACTGTAGACAGACTGCTATCCAAAAAGGACAAAACTTGGAAGCAGGTAAGTCGACAGCCTCGCTCTGCCAAGACAGGGTAGGTAAGTCCTTCATAATTCCTGCTCTACAATCAATGTCTGTCAGAGAAACGGGGCCAAAAGGCTGAAGATTGATGCTGTAATGTATGGAGAGAAAATGGGAACTGTCCAGGCAGCCACTGGTATGTCATTTCTTAGTTTTGGAAGCTGCAGGCCCTGCACTTCCTATATAAGCAAGTTAGTATGAAAGCTGAGTTAGATATAGAACTTTAAACTCATGGAGATGGTTAGATAGTAGAATGTTAAAGTCAGGTGCCAAATACATATGAACTGGACATTGGGAATGTATGCTAAGCCATATAACTCACATAATTGTGGCCTATTTATTTCTGTTGTTTTGTATTGTATTTATAGTTATAAGAAAAAGAAACATTATTTGGACTGAAAGGGAGAGCTGTTGGGGGAAAAAGAAATACTTTGAACTAAAAAAAAAAGGGAAGAGGATGGGGGGTTGAGGGGGAGGAAGGTGGAAGGGTGGGACTGGAGGGGGGAGTAGGGAGGGGATTGTGATTGAGATGTAACTTGAAGAAATAAAAAATAAATTATTAAAAAAAGAGAGAGCAAGAAAGTATGAGTTTATTCACTAGTAAGTCTCAGAGGCTGAAAATATGCTAGGCCAAGATAAGTTTGTACTGAGGCTAGAAGTTTCTAAGACTAGGCCTAGATTAGCAGACAGAGGAAACAAGTCTCCAAGTAGAAAATAAAATAAAAGTTACTTTAACAGTTAAAACCACTTCTTTTTCTTTTGAAATCATGGTTGTCATGCCTATTCTCGTTTGTCCCCTTGACTATACCTGGAAAGAACAGCAATCCAGAAAAAGAGGGCACACCTGTGAGAGATTTCCTGCTTGATTTGAAGCAGAGGGATCCATCCCTATTCAGGACTCTTTGTTTGTTTTCGAGATAAGGTTTTTCTGTGTAATAGCCCTGGCTATTTGAGGTTGGCCTCAAATTCACAGAGATAAACCTATATCCACCTCCCGAGTTCTGGGATTAAAGGCGTGTGCCACCACGCCCAGCGCTATTCAGGAATTTTGAGGCAGGTATACACATGCCTTTAATCCAGATCTAGAGGCAGAAAGACACACCCTTAATCTGGACCACACCTTCTGCTGGAGATCTATATAAGGCCAGGGAAGCAGGAAGCTTTCGCCCTTTGCCTGCTTGTGCTTGCCTTGTTAGCACATCCTTTCCTACTCTGGCAGTGGAGCCTACTTTTTACAGATTCCAGCATAGACAGAAGACCAGCTGAGACATTCAACCCTGTGGGACTGAGCAACTACAAGAGTATTAGGTTAACCGGACAGGAGCCTGTAAGTACATCAAATTTTCCCTTTTTATATATATTCATTCAATAAGTTCTGGATTAGGGTTAGGGTTAACCGTGACTAATAAAAGGTATGGTGCATTCCTAGGAATTTAGGTGTCATTCTTCAATTTTGAATCTATAAATATATTTATTGAACATAAAATCAATTTACTCTTTGGGATAAGTGTGAAATTTTCATGAGAAAGCCATTTTGTACAATCTACAGGAGAATTTAATATTTTTTTAGTATGTTGGAAACACAGCAATCCAAAACACATTATTTATTTCTGATTATCTTTTCTATCTATGTATGTAGGTGGGCACATAAGAGATTGAAGGAGAAGCCAGACTGTGTACCTACACACTATCCCACATAAATAGAATGCTTAAAAACCTAGTTCTGTGTGTCCCAGAACTCCCAAGGAAGGAGGAAAAGGGCTCCACAATGTCAGGTCACTAAGGACTACCATAGTGTGAATTCAACATAGGAAAAATTTGGAGTGTTGTTGGTGAAAACATTCAGGAAACAGTGGTCCATCAGGTGTCTTTGGATAGTACTGGACTTGGAAAAGCTGCTTCTTGTGGTGTTCGTAGGCAATATCTATGGGCACCTGGCATAGGTTTGGAGCTGTCCCACTGGGGTCAGAGATCAAACGTGTGAATCCAAGAGAGTCATTCTCTGGTGGAGTCCAAGAGTCTTCGTGGAGGAGGGATTTCAATTATGTGCCACTATTTGCTCAGAAGAGAGGTGCATAGCTGGAACAGCGGGAAATGAACTGAAATCTGTATGACCCAGGAACTGATTAGATCTAAAAATCACTTACAGGGATTCTTCTCCAAAGAGCAAAACATTTCCTCTTAAAACTTGGATCTGGGGGAAATTCCTTTGGCCCAAAGTTGTTCTGTTTCTGCACCTTCATCTCTCTTATCCAAAAAGATTATGGGAGATCCCATTAGCTACTACAGTGTTACTGATGTCATGAACAAAAGTACATTTCTCTCAACATTGGACTTGCAGAAATAAATTCAAGGAATCCTGGCTCCTTTGCTGGGTGATTCAATCACCCTATGAAACATTTCGTTGTTTTTTTAGGTAGATTTTATTAGTATTATTTTCATTTTTACACTTAAGCAGTAAAGTTTTTAAAACCTGAGGGATGTAGATTATCCATTTAGAAGGAGTCTGTTGCTGTGCTGTGTGATCCATTAAGAACCAGAGACATTGGCCAATTATGAGGCAGATTTTTTTATCCTAGCACTCAGCAGTTACAGGCAAAAGAATGATGAATTTGGGGGTGGGAAGATACACCTTAAATTTAAAAAAAGCAGATAGAGGGAGAGGGGAAAGATGACAGGAGGGTGGGACCAGGAGGGGAGGAGGAAGGGGACTGTGATTGAGATGTAACTTGAAGAAATAAATAAATGCTGAAAAAATTAAAAAATTAAATGTAAATGCCTACGATTAAAAAAAATAGTGAATTTAAGATCAGATTGAAGTAGGAAGAATCTTTTGTGAAACCAAGTGAGTTATCTTGTGACATTTAGGAAATGTTCATGGTGAGAACTGGGCCGCAGTGTCTAGGAAAAGAAGAAGAGCTGGATGTTGAGGTGATCACCCGCTAATTGATTTAATCAAGAATGACTATGCAATGATGCCTTCACAAAAGTACAAGAGTATGCTTTTTTGGAGAGTTTTTGGCTGTTGAAAATGTGGAAGCTCCTAACGGCAGTTGCTAAGCAGGAGCTTCTTTTACAGCCTACTTGCTGATTTTCCATAGTGACTACTATCCACTAGCATCACATTTTTCCTGAATTTTCTGAGCTTTCTTTCTTTCTTTCTTTCTTTCTTTCTTTCTTTCTTTCTTTCTTTCTTTCTTTCTTTCCTTCCTTCCTTTCTTCCTTCCTTCCCTCCTTTCTTTCTCTTCCATCATTCATTTCTAGCTTTGTATGTTTTCTTTCTTACTTTCTTAAATCCTTTCAATCCCATTTTTAAAATTATAAGTAGATCATCTCTTCTATAATATAACCTGATGAACAGCTTGACATCTCCACATCCAACAAGCTGCATGAATGTTGTCCATCTGTTGAAAATGGTTAATTAAATTATTTACAAGCATTTAAATGATCATTAATTGGTCAGTGATGTTAATCCTTTATCTGCCATTATAAATGAGCACACAGAGACCTGGTGGATTTTAACATGCCTTGGCCTGAATTGAGCAATCCAATCCTGGCCCATCTAACCTAGCTCTCAATTTTTTTTTTAAGTTTTTTTTCTGGACAGGGTTTCTCTGTGTATCTCTGGCTGTCCTGTACTGACTTTGTAGACCAGGCTGGCCTTGAACTCACAAAGACCTGCCTGCCTCTGCTTCCCTGAGTACTGGGATTAAGGGTGTGCACCACCACTGCTTGGCTCCTAGCTCTCAATTCTATTCCCCAAATATGACCCCATATATACATATATCCCTGGACTGCTGTTCTCCAAGCTAGGCTGATGTTCCAGGCTATGTGGAATGATATTCTTTCCTCTAACCTGTGACTTGTGTCCTCTTTCCTGATCTTTGTTTCGCTGCTTGTCTTGGAGGCTTCTTCTGGAGGCCCTTCTTTCTTCTTCTCCTGAACCTCTCTGCTTCAGAAGTCCAAGCACCTTAGTCCCACCTACCTCTGAATTTTCCCAATCTCAGGTCTCAGCATTTATTCTACCAATCAGAGACAATGTAACAGACAGGAAGCAGACCTCTGGGACCAGGTTAATGAACATTTAGAATGCATAACATCACCCATCAATTCCCTCCTTTTGTCTAATAAAAAAAGGCTAATTTTTTTAAAACTCATATAGTAAAAACAGTAAGAATAAATATGAAACAATCAAGAAAACCATATATAAAAGTTACACACGTAATGTTTAGCCTATTTGTATCAGGTAATCTTGAAGAAGGAAAAAAATATCTATCTTGGTGTGTCTGAAGTTCTGAACCTGAATATTTTCTATCATATCCTATATTTATAAACCTAAAGATTTTATTTAGACTTGAAAATATCCTCTTAAATCCTAAACAACTCAAGTTCAATTGAAATTTTTATCTATTTTATCTTCAAGCCCATCAAAGACATAAGAAGGGATAAAGCTATTATTTGAGTGAGTAGGAAGCACAGGACAGCAGCTTCTAAAAAGAAAAAAAATGACAGTTTGTTGCCTAGACAGACTCAAATATTTCTCGATACCATTGGACCATCATCTTCAGCCTTCTGGCCAAGCATTTCTCAAAGACTAAATTGTGCATCAGGAAATAAGAATGATTTTCCCACTCTGTCTCTGTAGAATCAGGCTATCGAATTACCCACACTTAAGCTATGGTTCATCTTTAGATTATATATAGTCTGTTTAGAGAGCAGGGGCATTTTTGCCCAGTAGGAATTATCTCCTGATGGAGATTTTTGATGCTCATTGTTTCCTTGCAAATCAAATGGGAGGTGTCAGGAGCTGTCTGTCTTAAGTCAAATAACTTTTAAAATAATAAAAACATCTTCTATATGCCTCTAAGGGTTTTGAAGACATCTATTTATTTATTTATAAATCTCTCTATGTATCTATCTATCTAGCTAGCTATGTTTGAACAAGCAAACTGTATATTTTTTAACCATTAGTAACATTTGTTCTCCAGTCTATATGTGCTCAGCAATTTGGACATCCTGAGGAGTTTGTACTCCAAAGCTGAACTTTGGATGGGAATGTTCAGGGCTTTGTTGAAATCCTGTCTGGAAGTCTGTGAGGCTGAACCATCTCAGCAAGCTGTTTTGAAGTTGTTCTGGGTGCAGATTTTGGAGGAAATAGCTATTGAGGCAGTCTATGAGGGATCATCTGGGCTACTTGTCTTCTTTGGTGTCTGATTCCTTGTTCTGAAAATATATAATTTTTCACAAGTAACATATAGTTCTGTAATTACAAAAATGCCTTGGATGTGCAGGAGGCACAAATCAATTAAGGAAGATTTTTTTGTTCTTTGTTTGTGCAGAAGAAAGACATTTGCAAGTCTCCATTCATGTCATATAAAGAATGGCATGCAATAATAAGTCATGTGGCTTCTATATAGCCAACAAAATTTTTATTGGATATGACTTAACCAGTTTAGGCTGTTCCCACATAGTGGAATCAGAAAATATAAGATACCTGTTTGTTCTTTTGTTTGTAGTCAAATTCTGTAGGATGCCTTTCCAGTCAAATCTGATTTCTATCAGTTTGGATGGAAGACTTTTCTTTTTTTATAATTATTATTACATATATGGCTATATATAATCAATTTTAAGCTGAAAATCCCGAATAAGACTTTGTGGAGTATAAATATTCTCCTCTACAGTTGATATAAATTTATTAATTGATTGAAACAGGTTTTTTTTTTTCTGTGTAGCTCAGGCTTTTTGTAGATTAGGTTGGCCTCAAACTCAAAGGGAACCTATTTGTCTCTGCCTTTGTCTCTCAGGTTTTGGGATCAAAGGCATGCATATATATATATATATATATATATATATATATATATTTTCTTTCTTTGGAGATTTAATTTCTATGTGGATATATCTATTCTTATTGAGACAAGATTTCTCTTTGTAGCTTGAGGTGTCTTGATTTGCTCTGTAGAGCTCTGTAGATTAAATTGGCCTCAAACACACAAGGAACCTGTTTTTTCCTTGTCTCTCAAGTTTGAGATCAAGGTAAGAATTTAATTTATTGAATTACCTTTATTAAACAATAGCATTAATTAAAACATTTTGTATTAGTGTATATTCCAATTCTCCTATGGGAGCCCCAATTCTTAAGGAGATTGGTTTAGAATAGCATGATATGCTATTTTATGTTAACTTTTCTTAACTGTTGGCAGTGGGAGGCATGCAGTTTGCATGTTCCTCCCTTAGCCTAACTCTGGGTCTTTATATTACTAACATCTCTCTCTTTTTTTTTTTTTTTGGTTTTTCGAGACAGGGTTTCTCTGAATATCTCTGGCTGTCCTGGACTCGCTTTGTAGACCAGGCTGGCCTCGAACTCACAAAGATCCGCCTGCCTCTGCCTCCCAAGTGCTGGGATTAAAGGCGTGCGCCACCACCGCCCTGCTACATCTCTCTCTTTTAAAGGTTTTTTTGAGATAGGACTTCTTCGTGAATCCTTATCCTAGACTCATTTTGTAGACCAGGCTGTTCTTAAACTCACAGAGGTCCACCTGCCTCTGTTTCCCAAGTGCTGAGATTAAAGGCATGCACCACCACACCCAGAGATTAACATATCTCTTTTAGGAGCAAAATGCCTCTTGAAACCAGTTCTGCCATGGTAGCCCCACACCTAAGGAGAGTGGCTTGTATTCATTTTCTCTTTACATAAATTTAAGATTATGTGTATTTATACATTAGATCAGTAAGGATACTGTCATTTATTACTAAGCAAAAACTTAACATAGTACCTTCAAGTAAAAAAAAATGTGTCATTTTGAATTCTAGACTGTCCTTAGCAGGCAGTCTTATCAGCAGGGGTCCCACCCTGATTTCATTGTTTAAACTAAACTAGTCTAGAATTCAGAGATCTGCCTATTTCTTCTTCCAGTGTGATGGGATTAAGGTCGTGTGTCATTACCACCCTGCTCAAATATTTCCCTTAAATCTCAGATAATAGTAACTCTGTAACCCAGAAAGCAACTCTGAACTGCAGTGACAATTCTAAATCTGTCCAAAATGTTTAAAAAGTCTCTCATGTTTTAGCATAGCCAAACCAGAAAAATATCCTTTCTACCTCCAGATATAGGAAAAAAATCAAAAGACATCTAAACAAGAACCAAGCAAAGAAACAACATTCCAAAAGCCTTGGTCGGCATAATCCCATGCTGCAATTAAAGCTCTGTTCATTATTCCTTGGAAACTAGTTGCAACTGTAAGTCACTGGTGGGCCCTTCCCAAGAGCTCTGACGAGCACCTAGTAGCAAGGCAGCTCCAGCTGCCATCAATTTTGTCTTCTTTATCGGGAAGGGCTTCCCACATTCCCCCATTGTCATTGTGGTAACTTCGCATTCCACCTGTAAATTCTTTCCTTTGTTAAGCCTATCCTAGTCTGATCTTTCTCAAAAAGGATACACAGTCCCACAATTGTCAGTGTAAAATCATTTGTATGCTAAGAGAAACAAATGGAATCCAAATGTATTGAAACAGTATGAATTCCTCCATTTATATCTAGGCGGTTAATTCCATTTCCAAGCTCTGTCTAGAAGACTGTTGGTTTTTTAATATACAGGGAGAGCCAAGGCCTTAGTTCTCTGCTGTTGTTGCAAGGCAGTAGCTTTTGTTAAGGGAGCCGCACCTTTAAAATGTGTTTGTGTTTGGTTCCCTGCTCTTTGGTGAGGAAACCATCTTTCACCCAGGCCTTCTTAGGCTATAAGCATGGATTCTAATTGCTGTAGTAGGCACCATTTGTTGAAAAATGTTAATTAAATTATTCTTTAGTATTTATATTATATTTAATTAGTTGGCAGAGTTAATCCTTAACCCATCATTATAAATGAGCACACCGACAGTTGATAGATTTTTAACAAGACTTGGCCTGGATTGTGCAATCTTGGTCCATCTAACCTAGCTCTTAATTCTATTCCCCAAATATGACTCCATATATACATATGTCCCCTGGACTGCTATTCTACAAGCTAGGCTGATGTTCCAGGCCACGTGGAATGACGTTCTCTAACCTGTGATGTGTGTCCTCTTTACTGCTCTTTGTTTCACTGCTTGTCTTGGAGGCTTCTTCTGGAGGCTCTTCTTTCTTCTTCTCCTGAACCTCTCTGCTTCAGAAGTCCAAGCACCTTAGTCCCGCCTACCTCTGACTTTGCCCAATCTCAGGCCTCAGCATTTATTCAACCAATCAGAGACAATGTAAGTAACAGACAGCAAGCAGACCTCTGGGACCTGGTTAATTAACATTTAGAATGCATAACATCATCTTATCATCCATCATATTGTGGCCCCTGTGTCAAGTTTGTAGAGACAGAGGTCTCTTCTAGTATTAGTCTGGGATGTTTGGGGATCTCCATGGGAGCTCCCTTGTCTAATAAATTATCAGATTGCAACCCTGTCCCTCCACTGGGAGAATTGCCTGGCTACAAGATATGGCCAGTTCAGATTCAGTAACTAGGAGTCCTCACTAGGTTCACCCTCGTAGATTCCAGGAAGTTTCCACAGCACTAAGTTTCCAGACACCCATGTAATTAACCCTGAATACCTGATGAATCATCTTTTACTCTATTCCTCCATTCCATCCCTCACCTGTTCTCTACCACTCCCATCCCCACTCACCCATTTTATACCCAGAGAATCTATTCTATTTACCCTTTTCTGAGAGATGCATGCACCCTTGTAAGTGAACATTTCACTTTAAGCGAATGACTTTCAGTAAATGATAATGATCTACAATCCAGGGAGCCTAAAAAGTTAGTTAAAGAACTCCCTCTGTTTTCTAAGAACCTGGGAAGAGATGCTGATGCAAGTGCTCTAGTTGTGGGATCCACCCCCTGAAAGTTATGGCCTACCAAGCCATAGACACTGCAGTACTTTCCACATCCTGCCAAGGTTTATAACAGGAGGCTCCAGAGATCTGGAGCTGAGTTTGTTTCTCACATTGCACCTTTATCTCTTATGCAGGAGGTCTAAAGCCTTCATCTCCATCTCATATTCTCAATTTGCTTCTGTCAACCAACTAGCTTCTGTCTGTCAACTCTAATTGAGAGTACTTGAAAGGACCTTAAGCTCTCCCAACTGGAAACTTGGTTCAGCCACATGTCCTTCCTCTTTTTCCCCAAACAGTTGAAGAACTTGAAGAGATTGAGGCCTTCTGTGAAGCCTGAAGGGCCAGGCTGAAAGCCCAGTTGCTTCTCTGTGAGGACCCTGCATTCCTCAGACTTTCCCTGTAGAGTCCAGTCAGCTGTGGAGTCAGCTCAGAACCAGAAGACAGGTACCTGGAGGAAAACAGTGATGACATCTTCACATGGTAGCACCCCTGAGACAGCCTATACACAGAACTCCAGAGCCTACCCCAGAAGACCCACCAATTTCCATCTTGGAGAGCTGAGTGAGACTGTTCCTGTGAACCATCAAGGTGTGTCTGCTGACCAGAGACTATCCAAAGCAGGTTCTCAGCTGATGGAGCTCAACAGCACCCCCAAGATGTGCCTCCCTTATTCCCAGAAGACAACAATGACTGAAACCAAGCAAAGACTCTACAATGAAGGCTTCCCGATGAAGACCCTGAGTGACACCAAGACTCTTGTGTCCCACAGTGCAGCCATGTGTGAGAGTCAGAGGGTTACCCTTGGTGACAATCAAGTTGCTCTCTGCCATGCTGACCAGAACCCACATGAGGATCATTTAATTGCTTCTCTATATGAGCAGCCCTTCAACAATGACTCTGAGATGCCTGTCGATGGTGCCCAGACCTCCTACTATAGTCAGATGATAACTGGAAATGGAGGGCAGTTTCCCTATGGGAGTCAGATGCCAGAACCCAGTTGTAGCCAGGCCCTTCATCCCAGTCAAACCATGAGCTCATTTTCTGACACAACTCCTTTTGGGGATCAGCAGTGGAACTTGAACCTGGGAGCTGGTGATATGTTCTATGGGGATCAGATGATAGCCCCTGATGGACACCAAACTTTATATGAGGATCAGATGACAGATACCTATGACCAGATAAACGACTATGGTCAGATGATGTCCTCCAGTGGTCAGAGTATTGGCAGTGGTCAGATGATGTCCTCCAGTGGTCAGAGTGTTGGCAGTGGTCAGATTACTACACTGCTGGGCAGTGAACATACCCTCAGTGGGTATCAGGCAGGAGGCTATGAAGGGGGTCAGAGTTTCTGTATGGAACGTCAGATGAGAGCTCCAGTTGTTGACCAGCCTCTCTATGGTTATCAGATGCCAACCCCCAGTTTTGACATGACTCTTCATGGTAGTAAGTGGACAAATTCAAGTGCAGAAGAGAACTTGTCTTGGCCTCTGACGACTACTGTCCGTTGTAAAGAGCCTTTTGACTGGGGTCATAATGAGACCTCTGTTGATCAGAATGTCAATCCAGGTCAGATGAGATCACTCAATATTGAAAGCCTCAATCCTCAGCTGACTCCACTCAGTAAGGAAACCCCATATGTGGGTGTGTCCCAGCACCAATCAACTTCTCTTCTGGCCCAAAGACAACCTCTGGAAAGCTCTTCAGCTTCCCCTTCAGTCCAGGGACAGCTACCAGAGACTCTGTCAGACACCAGGACGCAGAACCCTGTGTCCCTGATGAAATCTGGCAGTCAAAAACTCTACTCCTGTACCTTCCAGGACTGTGGTAAATCTTACACCAGGGCTCATCACCTCAGAGACCATGAGAGGAAACACACTGGTGAGAAGCCCTATGTGTGCAATGAGTGCCCATGGAAATTCTCCCGCTCAGTGGATCTCCAGAGACACAAGAGAAGGCATAGTGGGAAGATGCCCTTCCCCTGTGACAAGTGCTCCAAAACCTTTTCCAGAATGTGCTACCTCAGGAAGCACCAGAGACTCCATACTCAAGCTTCACCCAGAACTGGAATCTGACTGTCTTCAACAGTAACTTCCACATTAAAACATTACTGCTTCCAACCCACACCTCTGTCACCACCAAGTTGATGCTAATGTTTTAGATGGTAAAAATGAATGAGTGAATAAATAAACAATAAGCATTAATATTATGTAACTTTACTGCATGATCTAAAGACCTATTACTTTTCATGAGGAAATCTTAATTTACACTTCATTAGTGAGCACATAACCATGTTTCTGTAACAGAATTTGGATTATTGTTATTAGTTTGGG
This sequence comes from Lophiomys imhausi, assembly GCA_907164525.1. NCBI lineage: Eukaryota > Metazoa > Chordata > Mammalia > Rodentia > Muridae > Lophiomys > Lophiomys imhausi. Next base: position 61,731 of record CAJQZJ010032443.1, read on the forward strand.
CTAATATAACACAAAACTACAAATAATAAGGCATTGCTGAAAGTCTTATTCTAGAGTGAGACAGGATCAGTATTTCTTCCAATATTTATCTTTGGCCTAGAATTTTGTCAGTCTATTGAGTTTATGGATACTAGATAAGGCCACATGACCAAATGCAAAACTGAGGATTAAAACTGACAGGAGTGATTCTGTTCTATTTGGTGGAAGATGGGCTTGTACATATATTTGTGTTTTCTTTCCTCAGTTTCTTTAAGTGATATCAATTAACAGACTACTGGTGGTTATCATCTTAGTCAGGGTTTCTATTGCTGTGAAAGACATGATGATCATGCCAATTCTTTTAAAAGGGAACACTTAGTATTTACTAGCTCCCATTTTAATAAGGGTAGGGATTTCTCATTATCACCAGTGTAAAATGTGGGGTGGACTGTGTATTCTCTTTCTTTTCAATATGCATTGCTGTTTGTTCTTGATTAGTGTTTACAAGAATAATTTAAACACCACACCGTGGAGTACTTAAAATCTTCTGTTCTAAATTTGTTGTCTTTTCTTCTCTTAGGCTAGAAACAAGATTCTTGCTTTAACAGAATTGTCATAGGCATGCCAACTTTTCAAATTTATGGTTTATATTTTTGTGTCTCAGTAAATTTATGGTACTTTCCAAAAAAGAAAAAAATATCATGGCAGCCTTCTGTGTATACAAAGTGAATGGGGCACGATCTCCAATTAATTAATTGATTAATTAATTAATTAATCAATACATTCAAAGCTACATAAATGTTTTCCCAATCATTGTAACAAAAAGGGGTAAGTAACTTGGCTAACATAAAGTCATCTCATATCTTTTCACCTTGGAACCTCTATCAGCTTTGATGTAGAACTTAACAAAAGACAGAGGAATGGTGAATCTGGATTCTGGTTTTTCATTTCCTAGCTACATAATCTTAAAAGCAATCCAAGCATCTAGAATCTGTTATATTACAGAATAGATCTGATGATAAAAATCTAGACATGATGATAAATTTCCTGTTCTTGTTTTCATTATATTCTAAAGTTCATACAGTGATTTTCTTTAATTTAGATTGAGTTTCTTCAACTAATAGTTAAGATAATCTTACAATTATCTTATAGTTTTGGTTGTGGGCCTAGCCTTAAACAGCTGAGCCATCTCTATAGCCCAATCTTACAATTATCTAAGGTAAAATCATAATAATATGATACTATTTATTGCCTCTCATTCATGATCCTCCTACTTCAGCTTCTTCAGCCTTGGGAATACAGGCAAACATAATGCATTTAAGTCTAAAGATTTTTTGTTTGTAATGATGTACTTGTACAATAATTCTTGTATTTCTATAACAATTATTTATTTTGTGTTTATGGAGTTTTTGCCTGAATGTATATCTATGCATTATATACATGCAATACCTAGTATGTCCAGTAAAGGGCATCAAACCCACTAGAACTAGAAGTCAGAGAGTGTGAGCTGCCATGTGGGTGCTGGTAATCAAATCCAACCCTCTGGAAGAGATGCTAGCTCTTAACCACTGAACCACCTCTGCAGCTGACTCTTATAATCAAACATTGATTAAAATTTCAAAGTAATTTCCACTGAAAAGTTCTACAAAATGTATTTCCTGTAGTTCTTGGTATTTTGAACAACCTCATATACTAAACTACAATAAACTTAGGTTCATACCTATGTTGAATTACTTCATGTATATATATAATCAGGAATACATCTCTTAAAAATTATAGTTGATTGAAAAATTAAAGAGTGCAGAACTGACTGAAGAAGTCTGATTCCTTAAGACTTATGAGCCCATATATTTATGTCAAATAATTTTGTTGGATTTCATATTTTTTTAAAACAATAATTTAACCTTTCCATGTGTTTGTCCTTTGTCAAAATGCCCAATGAATGCAGTTCTTATTAGTTCATTTTCCTCCTTGTGGTTTTGTTGTGTGTTTTCTGAAATTATTCTTTGAAATACTGAAAAACTGCCCAAGCCTCAGTTTACTTGACATGGCCCTGGAGACTCAATGCTGTGTGGTCTGGAGAAAGTGGCAGTATGAGAGATGAAAGTAGGTACTACAGATACATAAACATGAAGTGGATGCACTTTAAAATCCTTTACCATGGTACATATTTTCTGATAAAAACAAAATGAAATGAATGAATAAGGACCATAGAAATTTCAGTAACCAAATACTTACAGTTATCAATTTCTAAAAATTGAGATTGCAAATGAAGACTCAGGCAATTGATAACTTTTTAATCTGGCAAAGGAGGTTAATGGGCAAGATATAATATATACCATTTTAATGTGATAAGTACCCTTCAAAGAGTTTTATACATGTCAGTTCATTTAAACCTCATTACACTATATACTAAGCAATCTTATTCATCTCCAGTTACAGAACTTGATAATTCTATCAAACCACAATATAAGTTAGAATTATATTTATTTATTCTAATTTATATTAGAATTACAATTCAGACCGAGGAATCTTCTTGGAGACACTATGTGGTTATCCACTTTGCTATATTGGATTTATTATCTTGTTTTGTGATTACTAACTTCTAATGTTGACTTCTGTTTTAGTGCCTGCCTGTGCTATCTACTTCTCTAGTGGGGGCTGGTATCTGAAGACTTTAGTCAGAAAGAACCATTTGTCCACATTAAGAAAATGTGATTATTTAAGTTAGTGTCTGTTCTAGTTTTATTTGCCTCAGGTCTAATGAAAAGAGTATACTTTGGTGTGTGGTGTGTGTGTATGTGTATGTGTAAGTGTATATATACATGTTTTAAACAAATAAGACTGTACAGAAACATTTTTAAAGGTATACTTTATAAAATCTAGTAACAGTGGACAAGTGACAATTTCCCTTTCCATCTCAAAATGTGATGTCTACACATAGCTTAAGTTTTATTTATGAGCTCTTTTTTTAAAGGAAAATAATTTATTCTACCACACACAGGTACAAAAGATAAAATTACAAAATGAACCACACTGTTCCCTGTTTATACACACTTTCCTTCTAAGACAAGAACACTTAGCAATGTGTTTTGCATACCTTTTCAACAAAATGGTTTAACTAAATATAAGCTGTTCTTTGTAGCAAAAGAAAGACTAATTGCAGAAATGTAGGCAGTCAGTATCACAATGCACAAAAAGAATATTATGATTGTAATGGACAGACTTTCTGTTTTGGGTAATATTGACTCATGTCATGGAATACATCATTTTTATAATCACTTCTACTTGTAGCCCAAATTTAAATTAAGAGGAATCAGGAAATTTGAACAAGTTATATTTGTCTCTATGCTTTATTGCTCTTTTAGCTTTCCATTTTTCTGGGAGTTTATTTCCACTAATGGCTAATTTAGATTCAAACTGGGTCATGCTTGTTTAGTAACAGCTGGAGTGTCATGGATTTCCTTTTTCTAATATCAGTCCAAATATTGCCTGAAAAGTTCACATCTATCATTATATCCGACAAAGATTCAGTACTAGCCTCTACCTTAGCTCCATTGGCATAGCTATTAATTCAGTCCTTGGAATTGTCAGGGATGTTGATAGTGTTCTTGGCTTTGATGCATTGTGGCTTTCTCCATGCAGAGCAGACTGAGTTTTCTACTGATTTGATGCTGCTCCATCTCCATCACAAAGCATAGATTCACCATTCCCTTTTGACTTTGCCTCTCATTCTTGTAATTAAGACTCCTTTGATTGTGTTTGGCAACTCACCATCTGTAGAAAAACAGGGCAAGCCCAGAAAACTGGTGCTTTCACGATTTCACAGGGTCCTTGATTAAACTCCGTTTAATTATGAGAATCTTAATCAAGGTAATTATCTGAGTTAGGGTGTCTGTGTCTGTGTCTGCACTGGTTCCTCTGTGGCTTCTTCCAACAGCTGGAAGGTGTTTTGAATATGGCAGATCTCCACAATGGACCTACTGTGGTGGGACAGCATGGTACAACAGCTCTGCTGAACACAGTCTGTGTGGAGGGCTATATTGATTTGTTTTTGAAACCTTCCAAATGTGTACAAAGCACACCGCTTATTTTGTGCCAAGACTAGATTAGCTAATTTGCAATTACACTGAATTCAACCCCTCAATATATTTCTCCATAATTCTCACACCAAAATGCACTAATTTCTTATCAGTATATTTTACTACCTTCCCCCAAATACTGGAAGTTCAAGCCAGAAAGAGGTGAACCTAGAAGTTATTTCAATAAACATAAATGTTAGTTTACTAGACATATTTTAAGATAGGAAATACTTTAACGTGCCTAACTGTCCAAGACTGACAACACAGTAGAAATGAAAATAATTTCAAATATTAGAAAATGTTTGTCCCTGAAATTTTAATGTTCCTTTGGTTAAATAGTTTTAAGTACTGGAATTGTGCGTAGCTGCTGCACTGAGCATTTCTGTTAAGGTGCACTGTTTTGCCCATGCCAGCACATCCTGGGCTGGGAGCATATAGGTTTTCTTAAACATAATCCAGACTTCCATTTTGATTTATACCTCATGAGTGAATCGATCCACCAGAGCTATTATACATCTTCCTTTTTCTATTTCCTTCTGTCAAGGCCTTTGGTTAGTGGGTGGAGGAAGATGAGAATCTGACAGTGTGGCATTGCAGGATAGTAAGACCTTGGGTGACCTCCAGCCTAGTTTTTCTCACCATCTGATTTTGTTTTGACTTTTTAGCCTGCTAAAATTGCAGAACATAAAATTTAATGAATAAGTCTATGAATTTCACTCCAACCTTAAGCTTTTGGTTTGAAGTCAGTGGTTGTGTATCAAATGTTTTATTTCAGAACGGTGTAGTATTTTGCTGTAAAATTAATTTAGTATAGTAATCAATAATATTCTCAGCATATAAGATTGTATCTTACCTCTTCTTATTAGTTCATATTAAATAAATATGTGATACAAGTATTTTTAATAAGTAACTAAAAAAGGATATATTCTACAATTTTGTATATGTGGGCCAAACATGTTTTTACAGCATAAATTTTTTCTAAGCCTGATTTTCATGACCTCCTAATTGGAAATCTTCAACATCATACTTTAACATGAACACTTTAAGAAATAGAATTTCTACATATTATCTTAGAAAATGAAACAGGAGGAATCTCCAGGAGCTGTTTATCAGCATGTTTTAGTTTAGTTTAGTTTTTATTCTCTAATAATAGGTTATTAGTGTGCATCATTTTATATTACAAATTTTAAATTGTATTGCTATTGTGTCTAATTTTTACGAAAACATGTACACAAGATAGACATATTCCTGTATAATTTTAAAAAATTAATATTGTTTTGATGTGTTTTATGTGAGATTGCTAAAATATACAAACTTGTGGAGCTGGTGGTTGACCTGACACTTTTTTCCAAGAGAACATTTCTCCCTAGTTATTACCTAGTTTTACTTTTTTTAAATGGCAAATGTCCTAATTTCTTTTAAATGGCTGCCTCATTACAGTATAAAAATATGACTAAAGTGACTATCACATTAATATAACAGATTGAAAACTAATGTAAAAAACTATGCCACTCTCATGACAGTGGCAATTTCTAAGGCTTGGGAGGTCAGAAGGTGGCTGAAGGTAGGTATGGGAAACCCTGATTTTAATATTTCATTTTTTATGTTTAAGATACAAACTTGAAGAAAATATTGCAAAGTCTTTAGCACTAACATTTCATAGTGATGAGTTTTGAAATGAACTGTTGTGGAGTTGCTTTGCTTAAAGAACCTACAAGAGTGTGTTCCAACTTTCCATTTCAGAGGTAAAGTTTGCACTGGTTTTTTACCTTTGCTTCAGCACATTGCTTCAAAGCACAGTTGAAGTTAGAGGAGGTAATATTTGGAAAGTACTGAGCAGTGTCTGGCCCAGGAAAAAATCAAATGTTCATTGTTCACTTTTTTCCTGCTGCTATTTCCTTTTACTGTTATGTTTACAAATTTCCTTAAGAATCCATGGGCTTCTATTGTCTACTTCTTCAATATATCTTTCCATCTATCAATTCCTCTCCCACAGGACATCTCTGGTTGTTTCCTCTCTGTCACCAGTTTGCTCTAACTGTAAAAGTCACTGTATCTACCAATGACTCATCATTCAAAAAATATTAATTTCATGCTCTTTCATTAAATAATAAGAAACTGTAATTCAAAAGTTTACTTATATGTTGCCCACATCTACAATTCCTCGATTATACAACTATTTAAGTTGATTTTCTTACCTCTTTTCTCTATAAGGAATATTGATAATTCTAGGAGATTTGAAGAAACAAAAATTAAGCCTGCTAATGGAATAATGGGAACTTTAATCAGAGAGAAAATGTAGTACCAAGATCATATTTTTACTGAAAAGGTATCAATTTTATGACTGTTTAAATGTAAACTAGGACACTCTATTCTGTTTCTGTTTTATTTTAATTATGATTATATATAAAACAAAGCCAGTTCACAGTACAAATTATTAGACACACTGTAAAACAATTTAATGGAAATGTTAGGTGTGGTATTTGCTCCTTTCAATTTTTTAAAATAAATTTGTTTGTTGCTTCAGGTTACATCTCCATCATATTGTCCTCTTTCCTCCCTTCACAGCCCCACCCTCCCACCCTCTACCCCCTAACCTTTCCATCCCACTCCTCTGGAGTGGAGTGTCCCTACACAACAGTCCCATGCCCCAGTTCAGAAGTCATATGAGGGTCAAGAGCCTCCTCATACACTGGGGGCCTAAAAGGCAGTACCACCAGTGAAAAGTGTCTCATTGCCAGGGAGATAAAACTAAAAAAACACAAACAAACAAAAAAATCTATGTCCATGTTCCCTTTGGTGCGTTGGCTGTAATATAGATATCCTGTACTATATAGCTAAAATCCGACTATAAGTGAATAGATGCCATGTGCATCCTTGTGATCTGGGTTAGCTCACTCAGGATGAGCTTCTCTAGTTCCATCCATTTGGCTGTAAATTGCATAATTTCATTGTTTCTGATAGCTGAGTAGTATTGCATTGTGTAGATGTACCACAGTTTTTTAATCCATTCTTAATTTGAGGGACATATGGGTTGTTTCCTGTTTCTAGATATTACAAATAAGGCTGCTATGAACATAGATGAGGAAACTTCCTTGTGATTCAGTGAGGAGTCATTTGGATGTATACCCAGAAGTGGTATGGCTGGGTCCTGAGGCAAAGCTATTCCAAGTTTTCTAAGATATCGCCAGATTAAATATTTAAAATTTCTACAATCAGCTATGAATTACTCCATGTAAAAGTTTTATTATGGGGTATATGTAATCACATACATAAATACAAAAGATAAAGAATGACTCTTTAAAAATAATTGAGGTAGGCACTTTGTAATTTGAATAGAGTAGAATCCAAGTTTCAGTGTCAGCAGCTTTTGTTAGAGGTTCTTCACAAACTTAAGTAGCATGTGGAGATGATTCCTAGAACAAACAATAAAGGTTATATCACCATACAGCTGTCTCACAAACACCACAAGGATGTCTTTGAAGGTTGGGGATGTTGATCAAAGCAAGGTGTCTTGTGAAGCTTCTGAGACATTTCAGCAAAACATTAAAAAAAATAATAAGGGAACTGACAACAACTTAACTCCCCACCCTGATGTGATTTCTTCCATTAATGCCTAGCCTGATATTGAGATCCTAATGCATTGAGGTTGTCTTAGCAAAAAGAAGAAGAAGAAGAAGAAGAAGAAGAAGAAGAAGAAGAAGAAGAAGAAGAAGAA
>CAJQZJ010032443.1:69519-160928 GCA_907164525.1 Lophiomys imhausi
AAGAAGAAGAAGAAGAAGAAGAAGAAGAAGAAGAAGAAGAAGAAGAAAAAGGCTTAAGATTTAACACAGCACATTTACTAGATAACTTCTATTTCTTGGAACAAACTGGGATACAGTATCTTCGATGACTGCATTTGAGACCTTGTCTTTCCCCATGGAAATGCCAAGAACAGGTCAAACAGTAACACGGTAGAATTAATTGTGCTTTGTATAAACTTTGCACACAGAAGAAAACAGGAAACCTCAAATTGCCATTCTCCTGTCTTGGAAGTAAGATCATCACTCAGTCAGTTCTAACTATGAAGACTTAGCAATGTAGATAGACATTGATTTTGGAAAATATAATCCTAAAACTTTCTATTGAAGTGATTGCAATGCTAAAATGAAAACAAACAATAAACCCAGATTTCTTGTCCACATTTATTGGAAATATTTGAAACATTAAAAAATATATGTAACTAGTTTAATTCAAAGGCTCTTGACAAAGTTCTATCACAGTCATGTAGTACTCAAATAACTAAGAGGATGTGATGTGTTTGAAGAAGGAACAATCAGAAATTGCAGTGAGTTTTTTAGAAATTTGGCTACCATTTTTTGTTTGTTTTGTTTTTGTTTCAGTTTTTTTTTTTTTTTGATGGGGTCACAATGCAGTCCTGTGTCTGGAATTTGCTAGATAGACCATGCTGACCTTGAGTTCATAGACATCCACCTATCTCTTCCCCTCAAGTGCTGGGATGAAAGGCATGTGCCATTATACCTGGCTTTAATGGCCTCCAACTTTCATTCTTTGTCACCTTTTCTCTTACCATGAAGTTATTTGTTTGGACAAAAAATATTTTTTTTAAATTATGATATGCTATCGATTTTTTTTGTCATGTCTATTTGGTGTTCTCTGTGCTTCTTTTATTTTGTGGAAATGTCTTCCTTTAGTTTGGGAGAATTTTCTTCTATGATCTTGTTGAAGATCTAGTCTGTACCACTGACTTGGGATTCTTCTTCCTCATCTATGCCTATATCTTAAATGTTTGGTCTTCTCATGGAGTGCCCTATGTACGTGCCTGTATGTTATTCTCATGTGCTTTTTTTTTTAAGTTTGTTATTTCGTATAGATCTTCTACTTTATCTCTGAGTCCTGATATTCTCTATCTTCTGCTTAATTTATTTAACTTGTAAGTATTTAGGTTGAATTTTCTTGTTGGGCCATTGGATTTTTCAGTTCCATCTTACTTTAAGCTTGAGTCTTTTTCAGTGTTTATCTTTGTTGAATGCTATTTTCAAATACTGGATTGTCTTCATCATTTCATTTGCTTTTTATTTGTGTATTCTTGGGCATCACTCAGGTGTTTATTCTCTTTGAGTTCTTTTTTAAGAATTTAATTCAGCTGTTTCTTTGTATCTTCTAAAAATTCCTTAAATTGATTTATGAAGTTTATGGCGGCTCTTTTAAATTATATATCTCATGGTCCATCTACGTAATTCTCATTGGCACACATTTCTACAAGATTGATGGGTTTTTGAAGGGAGATACTACTTTGGGATTTTATATTGTTTGCAATGAGACATGGGTTGTGAATTTCTTTTGTCAGTTCTGTGCCTGATATGGACATAGTGACTAGGGGCAGAAGAAAGGTTGTGTGAGCCAGTTGGGCCTAGAAATTGTAAATAGCTTAGGTGGAATAAAGTCAAGTGGACCCAGGGAACTTGGCTTGTATGCAGAATGTGTATCCTTGTCCAAGCTTGGAGTGAGGGGTTAGATCTAGGGATTGGGGAGGGTTTGTAGAAAAGAGAATCAGGCAGACTCACTGAGCCAGACCCTGGAGAAGGATATGCAAGATCTGGCTGGATGGAGAGGTTAGATGTGGCATTGGAGGAGCCAATGGGTGAGGACAGGCAGGATGAGCCCAAGAGAGAACATAGAGGTTGTTTTTGAAGCACAGTCAGGGGTGTTAGGATTAGGACATGGTACTGCATGTGGGACCCAAGTTAGATCTGCTTCCTTAACATTATGGGCTGTGGCTATGCCATTGGTAACCCCAAAGGGGAAAAAGAAATTATACACTTCACTGTGGAGAGAATTTCTTGTGTCTGTATGGAAACTTCACCTGTCAATAATAAAGCTGATTAGCTTATAGCTTAGGCAGGAAATAGGAGGGAGGAGTTCTGGTAGGAAGAGTGGATTCTGCAACACAGCCAGGCTGAAAGACTTCCCCAGCATGATGTGAGGAGTACAGACACATGAAAACTGAGCAGAGGTAACCAGTCATGTGGCAAAACATAGATTAATATAAATGTATTGTTTTAAGTTATGAGCTAGTCAGGGAATGAGCCTAGCTATACAGCCTAAGTATTTATAAATATATTTTGAGTCTCATACTTTTTTCTGGGAGCATGGGGCCAGGTGGAAAAACATGCATTTGCCTCCACACATGGGACATGGAGGTCCCTGAGCCAGAAATGACATGAAAGCCTCTTTCTTGAGGACCAGCTTGAAGGTATCAGAAAATGCCACACAAACTTCCAAAGGAGGGAAGCAACCAATAGACTTAACTGCAACAATGACCAACATGGTAGGATAACTCTAGAGGTTCAGTGAAGAGGTATACCTTGGTGGTAATGAATACTTCTCTAATTAGATTTAAGATATGCTTAATAAGAGGGAAACAATGCCTGCTATTGAAAACCTAGCCAACTACTTAGGGCCAAAAGATCTTAGAGGCAAACCTATAACAACCACTTTACTGAACAACCATAATGTCTAATTATACTCTAAACATTTACCCTTACACTCAGAGATAAATGTATCTTCACTCTTCATCAGAGAAAATTTTATTCACAACATATGGAGACCATTATAGAAAACCATAAGCAATCAAAACACAGAGATGTGGAGGCCAGTTATACTGGGTATATCTATAAAGCACTAAGGTGTAGGATCACTGTAGAAGAGGGAGTGGGAAGGTTGTAAGACTTAAAGGATCAGGGAGTTTGTTATGAGATTGTTTCTAGGAATGTCAGAAGCTACACCTATAAATACTCACTGACATGACTGCCTAATCATGAACTGAACATGGGCAATGACATTAGATATGCTGAAGTGGGTGGGGAAAAGACCACAGGCCTCAACTTTACATAAAGAACTATAGGCAACTAAGGAATGGTGAGAGCTAGATTAATAATCTTCCCTAGGGAAGAACACACTAACTGATTATCCAATACCAAATTGTCATCCTGTAAACATACACACAAGTAACATTATACAACCTAATAAGGGTATTAATTATCTATTTACTTTTACACATATATTACATATATGTATAGAACAACAATTAATGTAAAAAGAGGCCACAAACTTTAAAGGAAGAAAGGAAATTTATATGAGAGGGTTGGAGGGAGGAAAGAGAAAGAGTAAATAATGTATTTATGTCACAATCTTCCAAAATATTAACCCCAAATTTTCAATAAAAGATTAAAATAGTGATTTATCTATAGTGGAGATACTTCACAGAGTTATTGAATGTAGGAACACCTAAGTCTTTAGCTGTCTGATCTAGCCCTCCTTTTTTATTACCACATTATTCTTCAACATATAAGAAATAAATCAAAAGGATAAAAGAGCTTTCAAAAGTTAAAAAAAAACTAAACTTAATTTTTTTTAAAATTTCATGCCAAAAAAGCTACTTTTCTGTGTAACCATCAAGGGAAAATGGATACCAACTCAACCATCCCTAAGAGAACCTGCACTTTGAACCCAGGGACTGATGTGGTTTTGTAAGAGAATAACCCTGACCTAGAATCATGTAGAATTGTCTGCGTGATTTAGTGAACTCCATTCTATAGTAACTAGATTAAAAACAAACAAACAAACAAGAAGAATTCACAAAAATTAGAAGTTTTCAAAACTTTGTTCAAGAGGACAAAGCTCTTGGGTGAGAGAAATTGTGCCAGAAGTTGAGTTGTCCACTAAATATTGGTAAGTTCTGAACAAAACGGTATACTATAAGGTACTTCTTGATTTTTACCTCAACCTTATTTTCAAGCATCCCACTCAATTTTTTATGCTTTTTCAGTAGTGGACCAAAGATTGTTCCAAATTTGACTCTGTATTTTCTTGCTTCTGGAGTGCTAGTTTCATTTCTGTTTGAAAGTCTTTGACCAATTTCCCTTGCTCTACTGAAAAGTGTAACCTGTCTTGCTAACTGACTTTAGTCAGTCCATTACTATGGCCTTTAATGCATAGCAACTTTTAAAATACTGAGTTCTTTATACAAGAAAACTGTAAGTTTTTTGAGGGTAATACTATTCACTGATAGTAGGAGGGTAAGACAAAGGATGCTGGATTTACATGGGTCAGAGATGAGACTTAGTCTTTGAAACTTAGAGGATTTATGGATTTGTAAAATACTTAACTTCTGAGTTTAGTTCCCAACTCATAACTTGCAGATATGTCCCAGAGGGTTGTGGTGAAGGTTTAATATGATGGCAGGTTTAAAGTTCTTAGTGAAGGGTTTTGTACATGGAACACATTTAAATAAAATGCCACAATCTATTTCTCAACAGTCAAGTATAGGATTAAACTCATACCAAATACTCCATAAATATTTAGTTATAAAATGAATTAATGAATTCAAAGTCTTTTTTAAAAATTATTTAAATGTTTAACTCTATTTTTCAATTTCTAAAAAATAGGGAGTTTGTAACCAAAAATGTTAATCTGTTTGCAATGAATAAGTCTACTGAAACATTCAAAAACCCACTGGCAGCAGTGGAATTGGTTACCTGGGTGAATTTTTTCCTGAAGGCAATTCCTTGGAAGAACAAGAAAATGCAAAGATATTCAAAGAGTATCAACCAGCTGAGCCCAGTTTATTAGAATTCTCATTGATTCTACCAGGAGGCCCTCCTACTACAGCTTTGGCTAGGAGCCCTCAAGGACCCAGATGGTCTCTGATGCACAGTAACAGATAGTGTACAGAATGAGCCAGGTCATCAGCCTGGGAATGTCCCTCCACAAGGGTGGCTGGGTTTGTGCTGTGCCATAGGTATGAAGAAAAGAAAGGCTTGACTTATCTTTATGAAGAAGGAAATAATTTACTGGTGTTTCATGACATTATCTCTTCACAATAGTTCAAGAATATCTTTTAAAATTTTTTGAAATTTAAAGAACACTGGGAAAAATTGCTTATCAAAATAAGCTGATTTGTTCATAAAGGAAAACCTTTGAAAATATTCTTGATCATTACTCTTGCATTAACTCTGAATATATTCTTTCAAGTTCTTATTATAACTAAAGTAGGTGTACATTTCTCAGACTAGGTTGATGTTCTATTGCTAAAGTTATCAACGATAGTTTTTTATCCTCTGTTTCAGTGGATAAAATTATTAATAATTTTCTTATAATAAAATAAAATGCAAATGCCAAGAGAGAACTACCTTTCACTTGAGATTTAGAAAAGGTTATTTGAAGTCCAACCCTGACCCCATATTTTAAAGACAAAGTGAACTGATGATTTTCTGACTTCCATTCCTGACTTTCTGTCTTTCCTCATAGCCTAGAGAAACTCTGTCCCACAGGTATGTAGGTATTTACAGTACTTTATGATGTTAGAGTATTTACTCTTTTGTTTCCTTTTTTTAAAAATTGCTCATTATATATCCTAGGGCCTCAAGGATGTTAGGCATTCTAATGGTAAGAAGATTTATTATTACTATTCATTATTAATCTAAGGGTCCGATGAAAGGAGAGTGTTATTGCTAATACATTATCTACTGATAAGCAAAAGCACATGACATTTCCTAGTGAATGCTCTCATTAAAATCCATTTTGTCACTGTCTAAAGGTAGAATCCTTACCCCATTATCCTTAGCTTTTTGTCATCTCTCCGGTTCCTTTCTCATTCTGCTTCATTATTCCTCTGCCTAATTTTCCCTTTCTTTTTCCTTTAACAAACAACAAATAAACAACAACAAATACATAGAAGCTATTTTTATTTTATCAGAGTCAGCATTGTGTGTTATATGGAGCTCAGAGTATGGATGGGCTCAAGTGCTACGTCTGCCAATCATAGGGGCAATGGCTTGGGAAGATCCACTTAATCTTCCTCAGTTTCATTATCCAAAACATGAAGGAGAAAGAATTCACTCCTCAAAAAACAGCTATGATAATTGAGCTGCTAATTTCTGCAAGCCCTGCGAACATTTCGTGATGCTGCAACAGTAAATACTATCATTTCCCTTATTGCAGTTTGGACTCATCATCACATTTTCAGCCTCTCAAAAAACTTACCAAGATAGTTTTATCAAAGCATTTCTACCATAAAAGGAATTCTGGTGCCAGACATTAAGGGAATACCAGTTTCTATCCTTAGAAATGTTTTCATCCTTAAAATTCTTTGTAAGTTATTGATTTTTACTACTATACTATTGGTATCAGTAACGTAATGAACAAAGAACAGATATTTACTGATGATCTGGGAATAAACCTAAGAGTAATCAATATGTCGATATATGGAACATGATCTTATTGGGTTTATGATCAGAAGTAATTGCTGTATAATTCATTTCAAAGCTCTATTAATTGATAAATCTTTTCAACCATAAGTGTAATATCAGAAAAATATTTGTGTTATGTTGTGTTGTGTAAACAATATATAATCTATTGAGAGAGCAGGGGTGTTTTTGCCCAGTAGGAATTATCTCCTGATGGAGATTTTTGATGCCCATTGTCTCCTTCCAAGTCAAATGGGCTCTGTCAGGAGCTGACTGTCTGACGTCAAATAATTCTTAACATAATATAAACATCTTTGAATGCCATTTTCTGTATGCCTCTAAGGGTTTTGAAGCCATCTATTGATCTATCTACCATCTATCTATCTATCTATCTATCTATCATCTATCTATCTATCTATCTATCTATCTATCTATCTATCTATCTAATGTTTAAGCAGACAAACTGTATTTTGTAACCATTTATTATCTGTTTAACCTAGGAAGCATAATTTGTGATAAATTAAGACTAGCATTTAACATGACCAGAAGCTTGACTGGCCAACCATCAACCTGAATCACCCAGACTCCTAAATAGATTGCAATAGCAACCCATAAAAGGATTGGAAGTAAACCTGTACTTTTAAAAGAGTTGTATGGGTGCAATACTTTATATAAGAGTTGAAATATACATATATTAGTGTCAAAATATAAAATTCTATACAAATGAATAAAAACATGACCTTATTTTTGTATCAATATACAAAATTCTATACCAGTGTATCCAAAGATAACCTTATTTTGACAATAGCAATAGCTGTAAGTTATAGAGAAGATTCAATAATCTGCCCTTATTTCTTATCATTTCTATATTTTATACTCATATTCCTCCTCTTTTTTCTTTTCAATTCTTCTCCCCCTATATAAGAGAGAAGGAAGGATAGAGAAAAGAAAAAGAGATAAGTCCCTGATTCTAACCTCCAATACCTTGCTTGACAAAACCATTTAACAACTTATAACCAATTCCCCTAAACAACATGTATAACCCATCAAATAACCAAAAAAATCACCCACCCCACCTTTCTTTTGGGAATGGGGGGTCACTCTCTTAAAATTTGCTTTCTGCTGATTTGGGATGCAGAAATCTGTTTTGCGTCCCAAATAAAATGGAAAAATGGTTAAGCAACTTAATAGTAACATTTGTTGTCCAGTTTCTATGTGCTCAGCAATTTGAATGTCCTGAGCAGTTTGTAGTCCAAAGTTGAAATTTAGATGGGAAAGTTCAGGGCTTTATTGAAGTCCTTACTGAAACAGTCTGTGAGGTTCAATCATCTAGGGTACTTGTCTTCTTTGGTATCTGGTCCTTTGTTCTGAAAATATATAATTTTTCACAAATAATATATAGTTCTGTAATTATAAAAATGCCTGTGATGTGGATGATGTACAGATCAATTCAGGAAGATTTTTTTGCTCTTTATTTGAGCAGAAGAAAGACATTTGTAGTCTCCATTCATGCTGTATGAAAGGATGGCATGTTATAGTAACTCATGGATTCTATGTAGCCAACAAGATTTTTATTGGTTTTATATATGTATATGTATATGTGTGTGTGTGTGTGTATAATGTTTTAGCCAGTTTGAGCTGTTCCCACATAGTACAGTCAGCAAATATAAGTCACCTATTTATTCTTTTGTTTGTAGCCAAGATCTATAGGAGGCCTTTCTAATCAAATCTGATTTCTATCAGTTTTAATGGAAGTTTTAGCTTTTCTTTCCTGTCAACATAAAAAAAAAAAGCTAAAAAAACCAAAAAACCCAAAAACTCCTCTCCCAAAAGGACATAGCCTTTGTTCTCTATTTTGAAGTCATTTTTAAGTCGAAATTTTAATATAAGACTGTATGGGGTTTAAGTATTCTCCTCTATAGTTGACATAAATTTATTAATTGATTGAGGCATGTGTGTGTGTGTGTGTGTGTGTGTGTGTGTGTGTGTGTGTGCGCACACAGCTTGGGCTGTTTGTAGATTAGGTGGGCGTCAAATTCAAAAGGAACCTATCTGTCTCTGCATTTGTGTCCCAAGTTTTGGGATCAAAACATTTATATTTTTTCTTTTATTTTCTCCTTTCCTTGGAGAATTAATATCTGTGTGGATATATCTATCCTTATTGAAACAGAGTTTCTCTTTGTAGCTTGGGCTCTCTTGACTTGTTCTACAGAGCTCTGTAGATTAGATTGGCCTTGAAAATACAAGGAACCTGATTTTTCCTTGTCTCCCAAGTTTTGGGATCAAGGTATGAATTTAATACATTGAATTACCATTATTAAACAATAATATTAATTAAGCCATTTTGTATTAGTCTGAGTTTCAGTTCTCCCACCTGAACCACATTCTTGAGGAGATTGGTTTAGAGTTGCATGATATGCTATTTTATATAACTGTTGGCAGTGGGAAGCATGTAACTTGCTTGTTCTTCCCTCAACATAATTCTGGGTCCTTACATGGACTAACAGAACATATCTATTTTAGGGCAAAATACTTCTTGAAACCACTTCTCCTGTGGGAACCCCACACCTAAGGAGACTGGCTTGTCACACCTTTCTCTTTATATAAATTTAAGATTATGTGTATTTATCCATTAGATCAGTAAGGACATTATTACTTATTACTAAGCAAAAACTTACACAGTACTTACAAGGAAAAAAAATATGTGTCATTTTGAATTCTAGACTGTCTTTAGCAAGCAGCCTCATCTTATCAGCAGGCGGGGGGGTGGGGGGATCCTGCCCTAACTTTATTGTTTAGACTAGGCTGGCCTAGAATTCAGAGATCTGTTTCTGCCTCCAGTGTGATAGGATTAAGGGCATGTGCAAGTACTGCCCTGCTCAAATATTTCCCTTAAATCCCAGATAATAATAACTCTGTAACCCAGAGAGCAACTCTGAACTGCAGTGACAATTCTAAATCTGTCCAAAATCCTTTAAAAATCTCTCATGTTTTACCAAACCAGAAAAATTTCCTTTCTATCTCCCAATATAAGGAAAAATCAAAGACATCCAAACAAAAATCAAGCAAAGAAACAAGAACATTCCAAAAGCCTTGGTCTAGCTGTGCCATCCCATGCTGCATTTAAAACTCTGGTCACCATTCCTTACAACCAGCTCCATTATAGTTGTGCACTCATTCCAGTCAGCCCTGACAATCACCTAATAGCCAGGGAGCTCTGAGCTCCAGCTGACATCAATTTTTTCTTATCTATCAAGAAGGGCCTTCCTACTTCCCCCATTGTCATTGCTGATAATTTAGCATTCCATCTGCAAGTTTTTTTCTGTCTCTAAGTCTATCCTGGTTTGATCTTTCTCAAAAAGTATAAACAGAACCACAATTGTCAGTGTAAAAATTAGTTGTATGACAAGAGAAACAAATTCAAATGGAATAAGACATTATGAATTTCTCCATTTTTAATCTAGGTGGTTAATTTTGCTCCCTAAGTATCATTTTTTTAGTATATAGGGAGATCCAAGGCCTTGACTCTCTGCCTTTGCTGCAAGGCACCAGCTTTTGTTGAGGGACCAGCCCTTTGAAATGCATTTGGGATCGGTTCCCTGCCCTTAGGCTAGGAAACTGCCTTTTACCTGGGCCTTCTCCAGCTGGGAGCATGGATTCTAATTGCTGTAAGTCAATGCCATTCCTAGAAGTAAGGTCTTTAAACTATTTACCTGTGTTTATATTATATTTAATTGGTGTTAATCCTTAACTCACCATCATAAATGAGCACATACAGATACCTGATGAATTTTATGAAGCCTTAGCCTGGATTGTGCAGTCTTAGCCCATCTAAGCTAACCCTCAATTCTTTTCCCCAGATATGACCCTATATACAAATACATTCCCTAGGCTATTATTCTCTATGATATTTCAATGTTACAGGCCACATGGAATGAGGTTCTTTTCTTAAACCCATGGTGTATGTCCTCCTTTCTGCTCTGGCTTCTTCTCTTGTCCCAAGAGTCTCTCTGTCTGCTCCGGAAATCCTTGAACCTTTGCCCTGCCTACTTTTCTCTCTACTCAATCACAGGTTGGCCAATCAGAGACAATGATTATAAAGCAAGGTAACACAACATTACTTGATGTACAGCAAGCAGGCCTCTGGGAGCAGGTTAATTAACATTTAGCATGCATAACACTGGAATCCAAGATGGTGGTGACCCATGCAGGCACATTTTGAACTCTGGGAAAACAGCCATAAAGCCACAGAGTTATAAGATGCTGTGCAATAATCTGAGTGACTCAATCCCCCTGGATTTCACCTGGCTACCCAGGGATCATTAAAAGTCCCTGAGCAGGACTCTCCTCCCCTCTCTTGGACACGCACAGAAGCTGCTGAATCTGGGAATCTGGAACCCCCACCAGGAGAGATGCAGGGTAAGAACTACTCTAATACCCCACAGGCAGACTCAAACCCCACAGAGGGTTACTCACAAGCCTACTGAGTCCCCAGATCTCACGCAGGTGTTCTGGCTATTTAGCGAAAGATTGTGGACCTATGGGAGTGCCATACACTCTTAGGAGCACGCCACAGCAGAGAGACGCAGCGGCTGATGGTTCCACAACAGGTAAGCCTAGCAGTCAGCGGGTCCACAGCTGCATTTTGGAAAGCACAAGCATATTTGTGCTTCCCCAGAGGGGTGTTAGACATACATACAGGCCCCTCTATTGGATTTAAAGTCATTGGAAAAACATGCTGCAGCTGGACTGAGCAGCAGGATACTCTTCCGGCATCAGGTAACAAGGCAGCTCGACTGCTGTGTACTGGAACTTGGAAGACAGTGGCACCATTTGCCAGTATCCAAAGTCAGCTCCATACACACATAGGTGGAGCTGTGAGGGTGGGAGAAAGGGTAGCCGGGTTGGAAGGCAGATCTGTCCTCCACAGGTTCCAAGCCCGGGGCAAATTGTGGGGTTATTTTAGACTCTTTTGCTAGTGCTGGTTCTTCCTGTGGAAAACCAGAGCTTAAGCTTATATAACAGTGCAGGTTGGTAGGCCGCAGGCTGTTGGGTGAGGTTGTAGCTCCCATGAAGCTTACATGTCAGACCATGTTTGTGATCCTCCCTGGCTGCTCTCAGGGGGTTCTAAGGGTCAATGTGCATCCAATAGCCAGAAGCCCTGTGAGCTCCACCCCTGGATCAGTGAGGTTTCGACCTGGGGGACACTGCTAAGTGACTCACCTTAAGGGCGTGGAGTCGGGTCCTTTCAAGACTCCAGCAGGTGGCCTCAACCCCCAAACTAGGGACCTCTAGAGTCCACAGAATCTGTGCCTGGACACACAGGACCACACAAGCAGAGCTGCTGCAGGCTGAACACTCAGTGTGCAACATAGAAAGCTCCAACTTGTGAGCAGTGAAACAATCCCGGGTCATTCCTCATTGCCTGGGAATAGGCTGCACCAGCTCACAGGGCTTCTGGCTATTTGATGCACATTGACCCTGAGAACCCTCTGAGAGCAGCTGGGGAGGATCACAAACATGGTCTGACACGTAAGCTTCAGGGGAGCTACAACCTCACCCAACAACCTGTGGCCTACAAACCTGCACTGTTATCTCTACAAAGTCCAATTGGATTCCAGGAACCTACAGGAACACATCCCCATCACAACCCAACACCTGAGTCTCCAATTGGGACAAAACAGGAAGGGGTGAGCACTGGGAGACACACTGAGAACCTCCACACAAGGCCCCATCCAGCCAGTGGGAAACAACTGATCACCAAGCAATACGACTGCTACACCAAAGCGCCCCCTTTGTCTCCAAGTCCAGAAGGCAACAGGAACAAACAGCTAAGTACAACCAAATGGCAAAAGGACAGCGAAAAAGCAGAATCAACAAAAGCCAGGGAATTATGACCCCAACAAAATGCAAAGATGACAGTACAGCAAGCTCTGACCACTTCACCACAGCTGAAAAACATGAAAACGGTGACAATTTTACAGTCTGGAAAATGATAGAGTCCTTTCAAGAAGAATTTAAATCTATGAAGGAATTCAAAGAGTCCATAATTTTACAAGCAAAAGTAAGAGAATATACTATTAGAGAGCTCCAAGCCAAAGTGGCTCAACTTCAGCAGGAAAGAGACAAGGCAATGAAATATTTAAAAGAGATGAAAGATTTCCAGGCAAAGACAATCAAATTGGATCAGGAAATATACAAAACGAATAAAATCTTTCAAGACATGAAACTGGAAATGGAAGCAATAAAGAAAACACAGTCAGAGTTAAGAGTGGAAATGGAGAATCAAGGGAAGAGAACAGGAACTACAGACATGAGTATCAAAAATAGGATACAAGAGATGGAAGATAGAATCTCAGGCATGGAAGAAATTAGTACAACATCCAAAGAAAATGAGAAAGCTAAAAAAGTGCTCATCCATAACATCCAAGAAATCAAGGACTCAATGAAAAGACGGAACCTAAGAATGATAGGCATAGAGGAAAGAGAAGACTCTAGACTCCAAGGTCCAGGAAACATCTTCAACAAATTCATAGAAGAAAACTTCCCAAACCTAAAGAAAGAGATACCAATAATGTTCCAAGAGGCTTACAGAACACAAAACATATTAGATCAGAAAAGAAACTCCTCTTGCCATGTAATAATTGAAACTCCAAATGTTCAGAACAAAGAAAGAATATTAAAAGCCATAAGACAAAAAGGTCAAGTAACATATAATGACAGACCCATCAGAATTACACCTGACTTCTCCTCAGAAACTCTAATAGCTAGAAGGGCCTGGACAGATGTCCTACAAGCCCCAGCCAGACTATTATACCCAGCAAAACTATCTATTGACATAGATGGAGAAAACAAGATATTCCATGACAAAATCAAATTTGAACAATATCTACTCACAAATCCAGCCCTACAGAAGATCCTAGAAGGAAAATTCCAACCCAGAGAAGATAACTACACCCAAGAAAACAGAGGAAACAGAAAACTGCACAGCAACTAAATCAAAGAAACACAGGACCACCACCTATACCAAAATAATGGGAAAGAGCAACCTCTGGTCACTAATATCCATAAACATCAATGGACTCAACTCCCCAATAAAAAGGGACAGGCTTACAGATTGGATCCATAATCAAGACCCATCATTTTGCTGCATACAAGAAACACATATCACTAACAAAGATAGATGCTACCTCAGAGTAAAGGGCTGGGAAAAGGTTTTCCAAGCAAATGGACCCAGGAAGCAAGCTGGAATAGCCATCTTAATATCAAGCAACATTGACTTCCAACTGTGTAGAGAGCTGCGACGTGCCGCGCCTTAAAAATGGCGCTGGTCTCCGCCTTCCACCAGCCCGACGGTGAGCGCTCTCGGTGGTAAACAAGTCCATATTTGGCTAAGACCGCTGATGTGGCTTTACTTGATTGGCTATACGTGGGCCTCTAAGATAGCACCATGTGGCTTTACTTGATTGGCTATACGTGGGCCTCTAAGATAGCACCATGTGGCTTTACTTGATTGGCTGTTCATTTAGTATTTAGCCTGTGGGTTGGGTCTGCCCGGCCCTTTTCGGAAGACTGTTTTCAAGGGACCTGAATAAACTGTAGGAGAAGAGCTTTTGTGAGTTGCGTCATTTCTTGCTGGTCGAGAGGTACGCGACACAATTGAAGTTAATAAAAAAAGACAGAGAAGGGCCTACATACTCGTTAAAGGAAATATTCATCAAGAGAACATCTCAATATTAAACATCTATGCCCCAAATACAAAGGCACCTACATTTGTAAAAGAAACTCTCCTAAAACTTAAATCGCACATCAATCCCCACACATTAGTACTGGGAGACTTCAACACCCCACTCAAAACAATGGACAGATCATCAAGACAGAAACCAAACAGAGAAATAATGAGCCTAACAGAGCTCTTGAACCAAATGGACCTAACAGATACCTACAGAATGTTTCACCCAAACACAAAACAATACACTTTTTTCTCAGCACTGAGTGGAACCTTCTCAAAAATCAACCATATAGTCCAACACAAAGATAGCCTCAACAGATACAAGAAAATTGAAATAACCCCTTGTATCTTATCAGACCACCATGGAATAAAACTGGACTTCAACAGCAAAAGAATCAACAGAAAGCCTACACACACATGGAAATTGAGCAGCTCTTTACTAGATGACTACTGTGTCAGGAAAGAAATAAAGGAAATCAAAGACTTCTTAAAAACCAACGAAAATAAAGGCACAACATACCAAAACCTATGGAACACAATGAAAGCTGTGCTACGAGGAAAGTTCATAGCACTAAGTACCTTCAAAAAGAAAATTGTGACAGCTCATATTAGTGAATTAACAGCTAAACTGGGTGAATTGGAAAAAAGAAAAAGAAGCAAACACTCCCAAGAGGAGCAGAAGGCAGGAAGTCATCAAACTTAGGGCTGAAATCAATAACTTAGAAACAAAAAGAATGATGCAAAGAATCAATGAAACCAAGAGTTGGTTCTTTTAGAAAATCAACAAAATAGACAAACCCTTAGCCAAATTAACTAAAAGACAGAGGGAAAAAACACAAATCAACAAAATCAGAAATGAAAAGGGAGGAAGAACAACAGAAATTGAGGAAATCCAGAGAATATTTAGGTCCTACTTTAAAGATCTATACTCCACCAAATATGAAAACTTAAGAGAAATGGACAATTTTCTTGATAGTTTCCACCTACCGAAGCTAAATCAAGATCAGGTTAACAGATTAAATAGCCCTATGTCCCCTAGGGAAACACAAACAGTCATTAAAAATCTCCCAACCAAAAAAAGCCCAGGGCCAGATGGTTTTAGCACAGAATTCTACGAGAACTTCAATGAAGAGCTAATACCAGTACTCTTCAAACTCTTTCACCAAATAGAATCAGAAAGAACACTGCCAAGCTCATTCTATGAGGCCAAGGTTACACTGATTCCTAAACCACACAAAGACCCAGTAAAGAAAGAGAACTTCAGACCAATCTCCCTCATGACCATATATGCAAAAATACTTAATAAAATACTAGCAAACTGAATCCAAGAACACATCAAAAGTATCATACACCATGATCAAGTAGGCTTCATCCCATGAATGCAGGGACGGTTCAACATATGGCAATCCATCAACGTAATTCACCACATAAACAAGATGATAGAAAAAAACCATATGATAATCTCACTAGATGTGGAAAAAGCATTTGACAAAATCCAACACCCCTTCATGCTAAAAGTTCTGGAGAGAAAGGGCATACAAGGACCATATCTGGAAATAATAAAGGCAATATACAGCAAGCCAACATCAAAGTAAATGGACAGATACTTTAAGCATTTCCTCTAAACTCAGGGACAAGACAAGGATGCCCACTTTCACCATATCTCTTCAATATAGTACTTGAAGTTCTTGCTAGAACAATAAGAGAACTAAAAGAGATCAAGGGGATTCAAGTTGGAAATGCAGAAGTCAAATTATCCCTATTTGCAGATGATAGGATAGTATGCATAAGTGACCCCAAAAATTCCACCAGAGAACTCTTACAGCTGATAAACATCTTCAGCAAGGTGGCTGGATACAAAATTAATTCAAAAAAATCATAAGTCCTTCTTTATACAACAAATAATGGGCTGAGAAAGAAATCAGGTAAACAACTCCCTTCACAATAGCCACAAAAAATATAAAATACCTTGGGGTAACTCTAACCAAGCAAGAAAAGGACCTGTACAACAAGAACGTCAAGCCCTTGAAGAAAGAAATTGAAGAGGCCATCAGAAGATGGAAAGATCTCCCATGCTCATGTATAGGTAGGATCAACATAATAAAAATAGCCATCCTACCAAAAGCAGTATGCAGATTCAATGCAATTCCTATCAAAATACCAACACAATTCTTTATAGACCTGGAAAAAGCTATTTTCAATTTTATGTGGAACAACAAAAAACGCAGAACAACTAAATCAATCCTGTACAGTAAAAAAACATCTGGAGGTATCACCATTCCAGATTTCAAGCTGTACTACAGAGCAATAGTAATAAAAACAGCATGATACTGGTATAGAAACAGACCAGTGGAACAAAGGAATCGAATTGAAAACCCAGAAATGAATCCATACACCTATGGTCATCTAATTTATGACAAAGAAGACAAACCACACAATGGAAAAAGGAAAGCATCTTCAACAAATGGTGCTGGTCCAACTGGATGTCCACTTGTAAAAGAATGAAATTAGACCCATACTTATCACCTTGTACAAAACTTAAGTCCAAGTGGATCAAAGACCTTATAATAAGCCCGGTCACACTAAATCTACTAGAAGAGAAAGAGGGAAAAATTCTTGAACTCATTGGCACAGGTGACAACTTCCTGAACAGAATACCAACAACTCAGGACCTACGTACGACCAACAATCAATAAATGGAACCTCATGAAACTGAAAATCTTCTGTAAGGCAAAAGACACTATCATTCAAACAAAACAGCAGCCTACAGATTGGGAAAAATATCTTCACCAATCCCACATCTGACAAAGAGTTAATATCCAAAATTTAGAAAGAACTCAAGAAATTAAATGCCAAGAAACCAAATAATCCAATTAAAAAATGGGGAAAAGAGCTAAACAGAGAATTCACAAAGGAAGAATTCCTAAAGGCTGAGAGACATTTGAAGAAATGCTCAGCATCCTTAATCATCAGAGAAATGCAACTCAAGACAACTCTAAGATTCCATCTCACACCTGTCAGAATGGCTAAGATCAAAAGCTTAAATGACAGCACATGCTGGCGAGGGTGTGGAGAAAGGGGAACCCTCCTTTATTGCTGGTGGGAGTGCAGGCTTGTGCAACCACCATGGAGGTCAGTCTGGCAATATCTTAGATAACTTGGAATAGGTCTGCCTCAGGACCCAGCCATACCACTTCTGGGTATACACCCAAATGACTCCTCAATGAATCACAAGGAAGTTTCCTCATCTATGTTCATAGCAACCTTATTTGTAATAGCCAGTACCTGGAAACAACTCAGATATCTCAACTGAAGAATGGATTAAAAAGCTATTGTACATCTCCACCATAGAATACTATTCAGCTATCAGAAACAAGGAAATTATGCAATTTGAAGCCAAATGGATGTAACTAGAAAAGCTCATCCTGAGTGAGCTAACCCAGAGTCAAAAGGATGCACATGGCATCTCTGCACTTATAGTCAGATTTTAGCTATATAGTACAGGATATCTATACTACAACCAATGCACCAAAGGGAACATGGAGATAGACTTTTTTGTTGTTGTTTTGTTTTTGTTTTTTGTTTGTTTTCTCTTCCTGTCATTGAGACACTTTTCTCTGGTGGTACTGCCTTGTAGGCCTTCAGTGTATGAGGAGGCTCTTGGCCCTCATATGACTGCTGAACTGGGGTGGGGGAATGTTATGTAGGGACATTCCACTCCAGAAGAGTGGGATGGAAGGGTTAGGGTGTAGAGGGTTTGAGGGCGGGACTGGGAATTGTGGAAAGAGGACACTATGATGGATATGTAACCTGAAGCAATAAATAAATAAATTTTTAAAAAAGAATGCATAACACCACCCCATCATATCAGAAACAAGGAAATCATGCAATTTGCAACGAAATGGATGGATCTAGAAAATCTTGTCCTAAGTGAGCTAACTCAGGTCCCGAAAGATACACATGGTATGTACTCTCTTCTAAATGCATATTAACCATATAGCACAGGACAACTATCCTACAATACACAGATCCAAAGGGACAGAAACCTAGCATAACTATCCTACAAAAGACTGCACCCAACAGCGAGTCATGGACCCTGTTGCATGTTAGTGGATCTCTAGTTGAACTGCCATATCAAACCCCAGTATAAGAAGAAGCTCTTAGCCCTAACATGAGTGATGAACTGAGGGGTTTTGGTATCTGGGGGCTTCCCTCATCCAAGGAGAAAGGAGAGGATAGAGATTATGAAGGAGGAATGAATGGAGGAAGGGAGTGGGAAGGAAGGTGGTAGGGGACAGTGATCGAGATATAACTTGGAAAACTAAATTAATTTAAAAAAGGTTAACTAGTATAAAAATAGAATAAAAATAAAAAATAATATTTTCAAATGCTAATTTACCAAAAGCATACTTGCCTTAATAGCATGAAATGCAGAATGGTAGTAATTTCATGTTAGAATATTGGACTGTAGACTGCCACATAATTCACACTGTCTTGGATATCAGCTTGTAAGTCTTCTTCTTATAAGTAAAGGATATTTTCATTGTTTGGTATTTAAAATGCAGGTAAGAGATTTAAAATGCTGTAAAGTAAATTAAGGGTTACTACAGTTCAAACGTGTTTTCTAAATCTCTAAGAGTTGAAGTAATTTGGAACTAAGATAAAATATGTGAGAAGGGTGGTATTAGCCTATGCCTTTAATCTCAGCAGAGACACATGATCACTCTATAGAGTTAGTTGTCTTCTAAATTCTGTAGTTACAATGAACAGGGTGGTGATATTTCACACCTTTAATCCTAGCACTTGAGAGGTATACACCTTTAACCCCAACACAGTCGAGACAGAAGCATGCAGATCTCTGAGTTCAACAGCCTTATACAGAGCAAGTTGCACATAGAGAAAAACTTAGATCCAGGTGTGGTGGCATACACCTTTGATCCCAACACTTGGGAGGCACACACCTTTGATCCCAACACTTGGGAGGCACAGGCAGGCACATAGGATTTACAATCTTTTAAATTTAAAAGCTGTTTGCAAAAGGCAGTCTGAAATTCAAAGTGAATGTCCTTTGTGATCTCAAAGTATATACACTTAAAGGTACATTTAATTCCAAAATTTCAAAAGAATTTCTCTTAATCTCAATTTAAAGATAATACTTTTTCTATTGCCAAAAAAACAAACAAAATAAAACAAAGCAAAACAAAACAAAAAAAAAACCTTCAGAGTTAGGATTAGGGCAAGGTTCTGTTCTTATCTTTCAAGGAGATTAAAAGCATCCAACTAAGGAGTCCAGAGCTGTCACCGGACAGCTGAAAGTTTTTAAGAAAAAATTCCACACAAGAAGAAGACAAGACAAGTAACCCAGATGATCCAGCCTCACAGACTGCCACAATAGCTGTTTCCTCTAAAACTTACAACCAGAACAACTTCAAAATGGCTAGCTAAGATGGTCTAGCCTCACAGACTGTTCCACCCAGGACTTAAGTAAAGCCCTAAACTTTCCCACCCAAAGTTCAGCTTCGTACTTCAAACTTCTCAAGACATTTAAATAGCTGAGCACAAAAAACCTGGACAACAAATGCTACTCTTAACTTGCTTAACCATTTTTCCATTCTTATTTGGGTCCCCAAACAGGTTTCCAACATCCCAAATCAACATATATATTAAGAGTGACACCCCATTCCCAGAAGGTGAGGAGGGTAACTTTTTTTCTTTTCTTTTTTTTTTTTTTTTGGTCACTTGATGGGTTATAGATATTTGTTATCATTTATGGGAATTGGTTACAAGTTGTTAAATGATCTTATTAAACAAGATTTGGAAAGTTAAGCCTAGAGGTTTTTCTCTTTTTCTTTTCTCTACCCTTTCTCTTTTATGTAGGGGAAAAGAATTGTAAAGAACAAAAAGGTGGGGAATATAGACATGATATAGGAATGATAAAGAAAAAGGGATAGATTATTGAACCTACTCATATCTTTGTATATTTATACAAAATTAAGGTTATATTTGGCTACATTGTTATAGATAGATCTTTGTATATTGATATAAAATTAAGGTTAACTCTTTTTAAGGTATTGTATACCTATGTAATTCTTGAAAATGCAATGTGAAGTTCTAGGCCTTTTGATAGCAACTACCACAAACTGTTTAGGATAATTAAGAAATGCAAAGTAATTGTCATTTAAACTTATTGTTTTGTTAGTTTAGTGTATCACAGAAGTTTTTTAAGTTAACAAGATATTAAGTTGTTAAGAGACAAGCAACATGTGCTTATTCAAATATATGGAGATAGATGTTTTTCAAAAATCTCAAGAGATTGGTAGAATATGGCATTTAAAGATGTTTTCTTACCTCAGGATTTTTTGATATTGAGACATGTCAGTTCTTGATGAATCGCCATTTGGAGATGGCTGCATTATTGCAAGCTAGCCACTGGGAAAGAGAAAGCCCTTGCCTACATTGTTGACAGAATACTGTCTGAAATTGATATAACTTGGAAGCCGGTAGTTGACAGCCTAGCTCTGCCAAGACAGGATGGGAAAGTCTTTCATAATTCCTGCTTTACAATTAATGTCTGTCATAGATATTGGGCCAAAAGCCTGAAGATAGATGCTCCAATGTCATAGAGAGAAATTGGGGACTGTTCAGGCAGCCAGTTGTCTGTTTTTTCTTAGTTTTGGAAGTTGCTTCCTCTGCATTTCCTGTTTATTCAAATATATTTATCCTCAGGTTTTTGATGTGGTCGAAGACTAGATAGTTATAGCCTCACAGTTAACTTTAAGTTGTTTAGGAATTAAAAGGATGTTTTAGGTCTAAGAAGATGTTTTTAAGTTGGTAATGCAAGTTATGATGGAAATTGAGTTAGGTATAGAACTTTAAATACATCAAGATAGATAGATAATAGAATAATCTTATTAGCTGCCAAATGCTTATGGACTGGACATTGGGAATATATGTCATACCTTATAATTGTTCTTATTGTTTTGTATTGTATTTATTGTTATAAGAAAAAAATAAATCCAGTGAGAGGATTAAATTTTAAATATAAAATCTGAAGTATAAAACGCCTAAAGGAGAATTTAAAGGTCTCAAGAATGATTTTTTTCTTCTTTCTGATATATAGCAAACACACAGGCAGCAAAAGTAAAAATAAATAAGAAAGAGATATTAAACTGTTACATTTTTCATAGTAAATGAAATGGCCACACAAAAGGCCAAGCATATGAAAAGATTCTCACCCTCACTAGGTACAAGAGAAGTATAAATTAGAACCATAATGCTATATCATCATACAAATAAGATGGATTTTGTTAAAATTGAAAGAATAAGAAGTATTGCCAAGGATTTGGGGAAAAGAGAAACTTTACACGGTATTAGTGGGAATGTAAACAGGTCCAACCACTATGGAAAATAGTATTGAAAGTCTTTGAAAGTTTAAAAATAGATAAAATACCATATAGTAATCCAAAAGCAGATAAAATGATTACCTCAAAGAATTTCCCCAGTAGTCAATATTTATTGCATTGTCAATCACAACAGTAAGATACGAAAACAGGCTAAATATCTACTAACATATGAATAAAGAAACTGTGACTACAGTCAGCTTTAAAAATATCTGCCATTTGTGAGCATGCGAATGAGGGAGAAGATACTATATTGAATGAAATAAGTAAAGCACAGAAGGTTGAATACTGCCTCGTGTTTCCTATGAGATTGCTGTGAACAAGAATAGGTACACTTGTTTAGCTAAATTGATGTTAGTAGTTATTAAGAACCCTGTACATATATAAAATGATTATTTTAGTCTTTAAATCCTTATTATATAAGGCCACTTTCTCCTCCTAAGGCTGACTACCAAGGTCTAGCTATCAAAGCATTGAAGTCCAGCAATCAAGAGTTCCCTTGACTCACCTAATTAACATGTCTAATTAAAATTAAATGACTCGTCCTAACACGGGGCTTCCCATGTTACCTTTATAAACCTCTATTTTCTATGTGTCACATATGGCTCCTCTCTATCCAGAGGCAGTCCTTTTTCCCACTCTGGGACAAATATCTCTTACCTCTCTCCCTTCAGTCTTTTCCCCATCTTCTTTGTTCCATTTCTCCTTTTCTCTCTTTCTTTATCTCCTGTCTTTATCCCCTATCCCTGGCTTCTGTCTCTTTGGGGCAAATAAATCTCCCTTGTGCTGAGAACTTGGTTTTGAGTGTCCTGAGTGGATTTGTTTCCTTTTACTTATCTTTGCTTTTCTTGGGTAATTATGATTTTTGATATTATATTGCATTGTTTCCAAAATTGCAAGCAAAATTAGCAAAATTCTTGTTCCTAATATTAAGTCATAAATCAGTAGCACTATTTGTATTCAGGAATCACTAAATGACTTGTTGGAATTTATACTTATGAAATAAGACACTTTAATTTAAAAAGAAAATAAGGCCTACGTCATTGGCCAGATAAAAAGTTCTTATAAACTCATGTAACTTATCACAGAATTTTTAATTGTTGTTCAAGCAAATTGGCCAAGAATGTATTGTAATAAATGGATTGATAGTTGAACTTTTAAAAAAATAAAGCATATAGATAGAACTATACTAGAAAAGCTAAGAGATTTAAAAAAAAGAAAGAAATAAAAAAGGAAAATCTACGTATTCCACCACCAAAGATGATCATTGTATATTACATTGAATTGTGTATAAAATAGTCTTCTGCATGTTTTTAAACCCTGGTACTGAAGATTTAGCTCAGGACCCTCTCAGATGCTAAGCAAGTGATCTACCGTTTAGTCACAGGCCATTCTGTATCTTTTCTGAGCTTCAAGCTGCATGACTAAGTAGTTAAGCCATATCCATGTGGGATAGAAGGATTGTCACATTAGAAACATTAAGATGATCCTCAGGTTGCAGGTAAAAATGTATTCAAATACTTGAGAAGTGATAGAAAGCTCTAAATGTGGTCCATTGTCATGTAAAAAGATACAATACAATAAATTAAATGTCAGGTTAGTAGTATCCTAAATGTTGAATTTCTACTACCTTCTCTGAAGTCATCAATAACATGTAGTCTCAAAGGCATGATTGCACAAATCTATTCATTAAACTAAAAGGCAGGTGATGCTTTCTTCCCTGAGTCATCAGGCTAATGAAAAATGTGTTTTTCAAGGTGTTTTCTTTTTTATATTAATTTTAATTTTTCAAGTTACACCTCTATTACAGTCCCTTTCCTCCTCCACTCCCCTCCCGGTTCCCCCTCCCTCCCTCTTCCTCATCTCCATTCTCTCATTCTCTACATGGAATGAACTGAGTATAAAAGTGTGAAGGGTGGAGAAAGGTCTTGTTAATTTTATAGTAAGTATTAGCTGAAGCACTGAAATACTATTTCCTGCCTGAGCAACTTGTGCAACATCTTCTCTGTCCTCTACTCATTATTGCTGCTCCACTCTCTGCCTTACTTCCCTGGACATTTGCAACATCTCAGTCAGAATTCACAGCTCCCATTCATTTCCTCTCCCCTAGTTCTCCTCTGGTGATGATGGAAATCACATTGTTGCCACTTTCTGTCATTTTGTTAAGACAGCTTGTGAGGTAAGCAGTGTAAAGTAGCTAAAACTTGTTTTATTTACATTTGTTTCTTCCTTTGCTGGTTTACTGTGGTAAATTTACATAGTGAAATGTCACTCAGCTATCAGAAACAAGGAAATCATGTAATTTACAATCAAGTGGATGGAAATAGAAAAGCCCATCCTGAGTGAGCTAACCCAGACCCAGAAAGATATTCAAGGTATATACTCACTTATAAGTGGATATTAGCCATATAGTACAGGACAACCATTCTACAATCCCACAAACCCAAACAGACAGGAACCTAGCATAACAATCCTATGAAAAACTCCGCCCAGCAATGGGTCATGGACCCTTTTGCCAACTAGTGAAACACCTTACCCTAGCTGGGAACCTATATCAAATCCTAGTACAAGAGGAAGCTCTTAGCCTTCATGTGACTGATTATAGGTTTAGTAGGTAAGAGTTGTTTTGCTCTAGGTGGTCATCGATATTGGAAATGAGCCTGAATATAATCATTCCATGGCAATTCTGTTCCAAAAGAGAGAAAGAGGAAGAGTTCTGCAGTGATAAATCACAGACTGGTGGCCTTGGAAGAGGTGTTTGCCCCCATATCCCAAAGGGAGATGATTGTTGGAATAGAATATTCTTTTTTTGTTTTACAATAAAAAATTCATAGTATGCTTTTTATATATTTTCATTGGAAGTGCATATGTTCATTAAACTAATGCCATATGTTCTGGGTAGAGGATCACCTGTGGAAGGTGGCTCAATCCTTTCTACCATGTGGGACCTGGAGATTGAACACAGGTCATCACATTTGGCAGTGTTTTTTTGTTTGTTTGTTTGTTTAATCTTTTATTTATAGAACTATCTTGCCTTCCTAAATGGGGAGAGTATATTTTTAAAATACTCTTCATGTTTCTGATAAATAATTGTAAATTTAGGAGAAAATTAGATTTGAATTATTCACTGTGTTAAAACAGTAATATCATGCCAGGCTCACAGTCCTGGTAAATTGGCAGTTAGATCTCCTTATATTGCAGAAACGGTGGACATGACTACAGTATTAGAGAAAATGAGCAGTCCACCTGGAAGTTTTGTCAAGGTAAGAGACATGACAGAGAGTTTCATCTCAGAGGAAAATGGTACACAACAGGGTGGAGGGATATGGATCTGATATTTGGTCTATGTGAGGTGCCCGGGGCTTGTATCCACTGGTGTAAACTGGTGAAAATGGCTGTGCAAGATGTTGCCTTATAGGCTAGATACACCAGACTAAGTTTATGTAGGCCTTCAAGAACTGGCTTAGGATCTAGGTATTCAGGAAGAGTGTAGGAACCTGGGTGCATAGAAACTAATGAAATGTTTATTAGATACCGGCTTGACTCCTGTCTCTCATACAAACGGGAGACACAGAACCGAAGTTCACATAGCATGTAGATATATTCAAGCACTGGTTTGGTAAGAGTGGGATCTTGAAAGCTGGTCTGGTGCTAAGCAGGCTGAGAACCTGTGTTTATATGTTGTTAACTGGTGTTTGAGATCAGGAGTGGCAACCATGTACAGGAGTAGCTTGAAGCTTGGGTCTGTCGAGGTGGGCTCAGTATAACACTGTATTAAGAGTTTTGTCTGAAGGCTGGGTTCATGAGCACCATTCTAGTACTGCTGAGCTTCCCAGTCTTCCTAGAGAAGATTCAGAAACTAAATCTGCCAAGCAGACATGAACACAGGGATATGGGATCCTACCTAGTACTATGGTAGATGTGGATACTCAGTCCACAGGTATCAACTGGAATCTGGAGGCTGATTCCTGGGTTTGTGGAGCTGGTTTAGTGCTAGAACCAGAGCCCAAGGTTTCTGAGATCAACCTGATAGTAGCTGTCCAGTCTGAGGCCTGTGTGGGGATGTCTTGCTATTAAAGACCTCTCAGAGTAAGCCAAAGATGTTTGTCTTGGCAGTGCGATAACCTAGAATTCAGTCTGCTACACAGGCCTGGAGGCATGGTGTGTGATCTCTGTCCTGGAACTAGAAAAGACCTAGAGGTATAGTCTAAAGGTGCTTTCTAGGACTCAGGTCATGGCAGTGTGCATTACTCTGAGTTTTAACTGGAAGAGCCTGGTTTGGGGTTCCCAGACATTAGTAAGTGCTCACTTCCTTATTCTTCCTTTTCTCAGCTTACGTCTCTTTCCACACTGTGCTTCAGAGCGTTGGTAGACAGTGATACTGGTATTACTACACAACAATGTCTTCCCTGCTCTCTTCTATTTTTTTCTAATCTCTGTGCTGTACTGAAGAGCTGTGATTTTTCATATGATATACTTAGCACTTGTGATGTTATATTGCACATGAATAATTGTTTGAATTGAAATTTCTGTAGGGGAATGGACACTAGTATCCTATTTCAACATTTTGAAGGCCTTAAACCTGGATCCTTAAAGTGTATTATTTATGAAAAACATATTTCTGTATCTATTTTGATTTTGCAACTAACCTGTGATTTAATTTTTTATTAAGTTCTATTTCCTTAGGGCTTTTTCTTAGTATCTTTTGGTCAGTACTAAACTAGTCACATAATTTATTTAGTTTAATTTTACTTTCTG
Source organism: Lophiomys imhausi (assembly GCA_907164525.1). Lineage (NCBI taxonomy): Eukaryota > Metazoa > Chordata > Mammalia > Rodentia > Muridae > Lophiomys > Lophiomys imhausi. The sequence goes on from CAJQZJ010032443.1 coordinate 95,896, forward strand.
CCTTTTAAAATTAGATCTTTGTTTTTCTACATAATATATAATATAGATGAATATGCATGTGTTAATATGCATGAGCACACTCATATATGTGTACATAAAGTATTTAGTGATGATAAACTACTCTTGTTTTTACTTACAGTTTGTTACCCTCAGTCACCTTTTTAAAGAAAGTTAACACTTTCTTTAGTTTTAGGTATATCTTCTTATGTTTACTTCAATAATTCTATGTAATATGATCAGGTTGTTGATGTTTAGATTTTCAATCTTAAATACCAAATAATTTATTGATAACTTAAAAACTAAAAAAAATTAGGAGAGAATCACCCTTGATACCATCTTATCTCTTTCTCAACAGAGTGTGCATGCACACACACACACACACCACACAGAAACACACACACACACACTAGTTGCCTTCAAATATTCTAAGATCATGATATATGAAATTATACCTAAGTCAGTATTTCTTTAAGCTATTACTATGACTGTGTAAACACAATTTGCTAAACTATGAATTAATTTATTCTTTGCTAAATTTTTACAAGTTATAATATGAATGATATTTTTCTTCATGTGGAATTTTTCAATGAATGTATCAGGCATATTAATCAAGTTTTCTGACAGCAAGACTCTCTGTTACTTAGAGTCCAACTCATCTGGAAAACTACAGGTTGGTTATTTTGTTTTATTGTAAGGAATCCTCCCATAGTCGCCCAAATCTAAACTCTATTGGTTCCTTCATTGGCTTGGTGAATTTCACAACTTTTCACCATTGTCTTTGATTGTTCTTCTGCTCTTGGCTGCCCTACCCTGTGTTCATGTCTGCTTGGCAGATTTAGTTTCTGAATCTTCTCTAGGAAGACTGGGAAGCTCAGCAGTACTATAATGGTGCTCATGAACCCAGCCTTCAGGCAAAACTCTAAATACAGTGTTATACTGAGCCCACCTCGACAGACCCAAGCTTCAAGCTACTCCTGTACATGGTTGCCACTCCTGATCTCAAACACCAGTTAACAACATATAAACACAGGTTCTCAGCCTGCTTAGCACCAGGTTCAATTTTTTCCTTTGTCCAGAATTACCTTACCACTTAATGAATATATGATACAGTAATCAACACTGAATGGATAAACAAAGGTATTTTTGTTCCATCCATGACTAATAATGCATTTAATCAATCTTTACTTGACAGATCTGTTGTAGATTTAATTCTATATTGAAAATCTTCCAATTTAGTTTCTGAATCTTATACACTAGCACTTTCTTTTCCCTGATTTTGAGAAAAGTATGTGCTAATTGTCATGTTATTAGTTTTATTATAATTTTATTATATATATATATATATATATATAATTTTCTCAGGTTGAAAGTTCAGGATCTCCATTTGTTTCTGTGTGCAATGGTGTAGTGATGTGCACTGATAGGAATGATGGGAAAGTTTCCCTCTTCATCATGTTTGTTTTGAGCAGTCCCTTTAAGTCCACATATAGATAATTTTCAGTTATAAAAACCAGTTTATACATATATTTTTAGATATATTTTCTTGTGTCTGCACCTCAAGTCTGGGGATTGCAGACATTAGCCACATATCTGAAACTTTATATAATTTTTGAAATAGTTTTCTGCATCCACTTTTTTCTGGATTATCTCTTTGTGAGAACATGCACACTGGCTAATGAAACTTTTATTACTTTAACTTAACTGTTTTCTTCTTTATTCTTTATAATTGTGGATCCATTGTTCTGAAATTGCTTCAATTACTTTCTCTAATTATTCTATAAATGATGTGTTCTTTTTATTTTACTTTAATTTGAAAAACTATTCTATTTTACTTCTTGAAGTTTGTTTTAAGGTTTTAACAATTACATTTATTTTATTTTATTTTTTCATTTTTTTAAATGTTTATTTATTACTTCAAGTTACATCTCCTTCACAGCACCCTCCCTCCACCCCTCCTGGGTCCACCCTTTCACCCTCTCAGCTTTCTCCCAGAACACATAATTCTTTGTTTTTGGAATAATTAGGCCACAATTATGAAAATTACAAGGCACAACACACATTCTCAATGTCCAGTCCTTACACACCAGGCAACTGAAAGCAATATTCTCTTATCCATCCACTCAGATGAGTTCAAAATTCCATACCCAACTCAATCTCCATCTTCTTTTTTTTGAGGTAATTAGGTCACAATTATAAGAGTTATATGGCTTAGCATACATTCCCATTGTCCAGTCCATATGTATTTGACACCTGACTTTAATGTTCTACCGTCCAACCATATCCATGAGTTTAAAGTTCTATATCTAACTCAGTTTTCATACTAACCTGCATCACAATTTTAAAAACATCTTCTTAGATTCAGGGCACTCTCTTGATTTCTAAACAACTCAAAATTTAATTATAAGACTCTAGCTATCTATTCTTCAACCACCTCAGAGACCTGAGAGGGATAAATATATCTGCTTATATAGGAAGTGCAGGGCCTGCAGCTTTCAAAACTAAGAAATGACATATCAGTGGCTGCCTGGACAGTTCCCATTTTCTCTCCATATATTACAGCATCGATCTTCAGTCGATTGACCCCATTTCTCTGACAGACATTGATTGTATTTTGGATAGGCTTGCCACTAATTCAATCATCTCTCACTGGAGATTCTTCGATGCTCATCTTCTACGTGGAGTAGAATAGGGAGTGCTGTCAGGAGTTGACATATCTCGATATCAAAAAAATCTAAAGTTAAGTGAACATCGTTGAATGCCATATTCTGCAGATCTCTTGAGGTTTTTGAAGAGACCCTATCTATCTCTTATATTTGGATAAGCAAATGTTGCTTGTCTCTTAGCAACTTGATTTCAGATTAGCTTAGAAAATATATAGTAGACTGTCATAGCACCTAACAAAATGACAGGCTTGCATGACTATTAGTTTACATTTCTTAATTATCCTAAACAGTATATGACAGTTAGTAGCCAAAGGCCAAAACTTCACCTTTCATTTTTTTTTTCTTTATCCCCGATCCTTCCATCCTGTTTCTCTGGAATGGGGTGTCCCTATATAACAGTCCCTCACCTCAGTTCATAGGTCATATGAGGGCCAGGAGTTTTGTCATACAACAAGGCAGTATCACCGGTGAAAGTGTCTTATTGCCAGGGAGAGAGAACTAAAAAACCAAACAAACAAATAAGCCAACAAACAGATGAAAAAGAATAAAAAAATAAAAATAAAAGAATAAAAAATAAAAAGTCTATGTCCATGTTCCCTTTGGTATGTTGGTTGTAGTATCGATATCCTCTACTATATAGCCAAAATCCTAGTATAAGTGAATAAATGCCATATTCATCCTTCTGAGTCTGGGTTAGCTCACTCAGGATGAGCTTTTCTAGTTCCATTCATTTGGCTGCAAATTGCATATTTTCATTGTTCATGAGAGCTGAATAATATTCCATTATGTAGATGTACCACAATTTTTTAACCCATTCTTCAGTTGAGGGACATCTGGGTTGTTTCCAATTCCTAGTTATTACAAATAAGGCTGCTATGAACATAGATGAGGAAACTTCCTTATGATTCTGTGAGGAGAAATTTGAGTATATACCCAGAAGTGGTATGGCTGGGTCCTGAGGCAAAACTATTCCAAGTTTTCTAAGATATCGCCAGACTGACCTAGATAGTGGTTGCACAAGCCTGAACTCCCACCAGCAATGCAGTAGGGTACCCCTTTCTCCACACCCTCGCCAGCATGAGCTGTCATTTGAGCTTTTGATCTTAGCCATTCTGAGAGGTGTGAGATGGAATCTCAGAGTCATCTTGAGTTGCATTCCTCTGATGATTAAGGATGTTGAGCATTTCTTCAAGCGTCTCTCAGCCATTAGGGATTCCTCCTTTGTGAATTCTCTATTTAGCTCCGTCCCCCATTTTTTGATTGGATTATTTGGTTTCTTGGCATTTAATTTCTTGAGTTCTTTGTAGATTTTGGATATTAGCCCTCTGTCAGATGTGGGGTGGGTGAAGATTTTCTCCCAGTCTGTAGGCTGCCGTTTTGTTCGAATGACAGTGTCTTTTGCCTTATAGGAGCTTTTCACTTTCATGAGGTCCCATTTATTGATTGTTGATCTCAAGTCCTGAGCTGTTGGTGTTCTGTTCAAGAAGTTGTCACCTGTGCCAATCAGTTCGAGGGTTTCTCCCACTTTTTCTTCTAGTAGATTTAGGGTGACAGGCCATATGTTAAGGTCTTTGATCCACTTGGACTTAAGTTTTGTACAAGGTGATAAGTATGGGTCTAATTTCATTCTTTTACAAGTGGACATCCATTTGTGGAAGATGCTGCACTTCTTCCATTGTGCTGTTTTGGCTTCTTTGTCAAAAATTAGGTGGCCATAAGTGTATGGGTCTATTTCTGGATCTTCAATTCGATTCCATTGATCTACTGGTCTGTTTCTATACCAATACCATGCTGTTTTTATGGCTATTGTTCTGTAGTACAGCTTGAAATCTGGAATGGTGATACCTCCAGATTTTTTTTTTATTGTAAAGGATTGATATAGCTATTCTGGGCTTTTTGTTGTTCTATATGAAATTGATAATAGCTCTTTCCAAGTCTATAAAGAATTGTGTTGGAATTTTGATAGGCATTGCATTGAATCTATATATTGCTTTTGGTAGGATAGCCATTTTTATTATGTTGATCCTACCTATCCATGAGCATGGGAGATCTGTCCATCTTCTAAAGGCCTCTTCCATTTCTTTTTTCAAGGGCTTGAAGTTCTGGTTGTATAGGTCCTTTACTTGCTTGGATAGAGTTACCCCCAGGTATTTTATATTATTTGTGGCTATTGTGAGGGGGGTTGTTTCCCTTATTTCTTTCTCAGCCAATTTGTTTGTTGTATAAAGAAGGGCTTCTGATTTTTTTTGAGTTAATTTTGTATCCAGCCACCTTGCTGAAGGTGTTTATCAGCTGTAAGAATTCTCTGGTGGAATTTTTTGGGTCACTTATGTATACTATCCTATCATCTGCAAATAGGGAGAATTTGACTTCTTCATTCCACCTTGAATCCCCTTGATCTCCTTTAGTTGTCTTATTGCTCTAGCAAGAACTTCAAGTACTATATTGAAGAGATATGGTGAAAGTAGGCATCCTTGTCTTGTCCCTGAGTTTAGAGGAAATGCTTCAAGCTTCTCTCCATTTAATTTGATGTTGGCCACTGGCTTGCAGTATATTGCCTTTATTGTTTCTAGGTATGGTCCTTGTATGCCCGTTCTCTCCAGAACTTTTAGCATCAAGGGGTATTGGATTTTGTCAAATGCTTTTTCTGCATCTAGCGAGATTATCAGGTGTTTTTTTTCCTTCATCTTTTTTATGTGGTGAATTACGTTGATAGACTTTCGTATGTTCAACCATCCCTGCATTCCGGGGATGAAACCTACTTGATCATGGTGTATGATACTTTTGATGTGTTCTTGAATTCGGTTTGCTAGTATTTTATTAAGTATTTTTGCATCTATATTCATGAGGGAGATTGGTCTGAAGTTCTCTTTCTTTGTTGGGCCTTTGTGTGGTTTAGGAATCAGGGTGACTGTGGCCTCGTAGAATGAGTTTGGCAATGTTCTTTCAGATTCTATTTGGTGAAAGAGTTTAAGAGTATTGGTGTTAGCTCCTCTTTGAAGGCCCGGTAGAATTCCGTGCTAAGGCCATCTCACCCTGGGCTTTTTTTGGTTGGGAGATTTTTAATGACAGTTTCTATTTCCTTAGTAGTTATAGGGCTGTTTTATCTGTTAATCTGATCTTGATTTAGCTTCGGTAGGAGAAATCTATCGAGAAAATTGTCCATTTCGCTTAAGTTCTCAAATTTGGTGGAGTATGGATTTTTAAAGTAGGATCCAAATATTTTCTGGATTTCCTCAATGTCTGTGTTATTTCCCTCTTTTGGTTTCTTCCAATTCTCCCAGTTTGGCTGCTCATTTGTTAATATGAGCTGTCACAATTTTCTTTTTGAAGGCACTTAGTGCTATGAATTTTCCTTCTAGCACAGCTTTCATTGTGTCCCATAGGTTTGGGTATGTTGTGTCTTCATTTTCGTTGGATTTTAAGAAGTCATTGATTTCCTTCTTTATTTCTTCCCTGACCCAATATTCATCTAGTAAAGAGTTGTTCAATTTCCATGTACGTGTAGCCTTTCTGTAGTTTCTTTTGCTGTTGAAGTCCAGCTTTATTCCATGGTCGTCTGATAAGATACAAGGTGTCATTTCAATTTTCTTGTATCTGTTGAGTCTATCTTTGTGTCCAACTATATGGTCAATTTTGGAGAAGGTTTCATGCAGTGCTGAGAAGAAGGTGTATTCTTTTGTGTTTGGGTGAAATGTTCTGTAGATATCTGTTAGGTCCATTTGTTTCATGATCTCTGTTAGACTCATTATTTCTCTGTTTGGCTTCTGTCTTAATGATCTGTCCATTGTTGTGAGTGGGGTGTTGAAGTCTTCTACTACTAAAGTGTTGGGATCGATGTGTGATTTAAGTTTTAGAAGCGTTTCTTTTACAAATGTAGGTGCTTTTGTATTTGGGGCATAGATGTTCAATATTGAGATGTCCTCTTGATGGATATTTCCCTTAACGAGAATGTAATGCCCTTCTCTGTCTTTTTTTATTAACTTCATTTGGAAGTCTATTTCGTTCGATATTAGGATGGCTACTCCAGCTTGCTTCCTGTGTCCATTTGCTTGGAAGACCTTTTCCCAGCCCTTTATTTTGAGATAGTGTCTCTCTTCAATAGTGAGATGTGTTTCTTGTATGCAGTAAAAAAGCAGTTTCTTGTATGGTCTTGTTTACAGATCCAGTCTGTAAGTCTGTGTCTTTTTATTGGCGAGTTGATTCCTTTGGTGTTGATGGATATTAGTGACCAGGGGTTGTTATTTGCCATTATTTTGGTATAGGTGGTCGTTTTGTGCTTCTTTTTGTTTAGTTGCTGTGGAGATTTCTATTTCCTCTGTTTTCTTGGTTGTAGTTATCTTCTCTGGGTTGGAATTTTCTTTCTAGGATCTTCTGTAGGGCTGGGTTTGTGGGTATATATTGTTTAAAGTTGATTTTGTCATGGAATATCTTGTTTTCTCCATCTATGTTGATAGAGAGTTTTGCTGGGTATAGTAGTCTGGCTGGGCACCTATTATCTCTCAGTGCTTGTAGGACATCTGCTCAGGACCTTCTAGCTTTTAAAGTTTCTGAGGAGAAGTCAGGTGTAATTCTGATGGGTCTGCCATTGTATGTAACTTGGCCTTTTTCTCTTACAGCTTTTAATATTCTTTCTTTGTTCTCTGTATTTGGAGTTTCAATTATTGTGTGGTAAGAGGAGTTTCTCTTCTGATCTAATCTGTTTGGTGTTCTGTAAGCCTCTTGGAATTTTATTGGCATCTCTTTCTTTAGGTTTGGGAAGTTTTTTTCTATGATTTTGTTGAAGACATTTCCTGGACCCTGGAGTCAGGAGTCTTCCATTTCCTCTACACCTATAATTCTTAGGTTCCTTCTTTTCATTGAGTCCTTGATTTCTTGGATGTTGTGGGTGAGAGATTTTTTAGCTTTCTCATTTTCTGTAGATGTTGTACTGATTTCTTCCATTGAATCTTCCTTGCCTGAGATCCTGTCTTCCATTTCTTGAATCCCATTTTTGGTACTGATATCCATAGTTCCTATTCTCTTCCCTTGGCTCTCCATTTCCATTTTTAACTCTGACTGTGTTTTCTTTATTGTTTTCATTTCCATTCTCATGTCTTGAATGGTTTTATTCATTTTGTACATTTCCTGCTCCAAATTGCTTGTCCTTGCCTGGAAGTCTTCTATTGCCCTGTCCTTTTCGTGTTCAAGTGAGTCACTTTGTTTTGAAGTTCTCTAATGGTGTTACCCATAGTTTTCATTCGTGAAATCATGGCCTCTTTGAATTCCTTCATAAATTTAAGTTCTTCTTGAAGGGACTCTATCACTTTCCATAATGTAGAATTTTTATCGTTTTCATGTGTTTCAGTTGTGGTGATGTGATCCGGGTTGGCTGAAATGGCATCGCTTTCTTTTGTTGGAGTGATTCTGCCTTGAATCCTGCTTTTTCTGGGGCTCTTGGCCATTTGGAAATCTTGTCCATCTGTTCCTGTTGTCTTCTATTCTTAGATCCAAAGGGGGCACTTTAGTGTAGCAGTCAAATTGCCTGACTCCACTCCTGTAAGTTTTGTTTTTCCACCCCGCCTCTTGGGTGGAGACTTCACTTATCAAGGGCACGGAGCTGTATACACTTAAGCTCTGGCTCCCTGCCAGAAGTGTCCGTAGTAGCAAAAAAAGACCAATAATAATGGAAAAGACTTCACGGTTTGCCCAGGATTGAATCCTATGGTGGGTAAAATCCGCCTTCCCCCCCTGGAGCCGGCTCTGGATACTGGCAGGTGTGTCACGGTTGACCAAGTTCCCATATACCGCAGTGGGTCACAATCTACAGCCTGATGGGTATTCTGCCGAGGAGCTGCGCCCACACTTGTGGGTGTGCAAGCCTTTGCCAGATAGCCAGACCATCTGTGTGAGACCTGGGGGGGGGGGCAGCAGGCTGGAGAGTATCTCTGTGTGGGATTTGAATCTGCCCACTGGGTATTAGATTGGGACTTACCCCTCGTGTCTCTCCTGGTTTGGAGGGGGATCCCGATTCCCAGATTCAGCGGCTTCTGTGCCAGCCCGAGAGTGGGAGGAAGCATCCTGCCCAGGGACTTTTAGTGGTTCCCAGGTAGTTGGGTGAGACCCATAGTGGGTCAGGTCACTTGGATATTTTTGTACAGCATCTTATAACTTTCGCGGTTTTCTCCAAGATTAAAATGCATCCGTACAGGCCGCCACCATCTTGGATCCCCTCATCTCCATCTTCTTTTATCATTTATCCATACCATTCTTTGTTCATCAGTAAGAGGCAGAAGCTTTTGGTCTGCTGCCAACTTCTCTAGCACACTGAATCTTGGTTCCCTTTTCAAGTGTACTTAGTTCAGATTATCTTCTTTCTCAGTAAGGTCCAGGAAGATGTTACAAGAATATCTTTGAGTCAGAGCCTCATAAGGAGGTCTCTGGTGTTTTTGTATGAGTCACAACCTCCAGGGTGTAAGGAAAACCTTTTAGTAAGGTCAAATAAAATTATCTCCCCCAAAGCGGGAGGGATATTATGGTCAGGACATACCTAAGGAAGCTTAGATGCAGTACTTCTGGAAGAAGGTGTAAATTATTCATAAGAAAATTTCTATCAATTCAATTTCACCAAATTTTACAAATAAGAATAGCACCATTTATTTTCTTTATTATGTGAGTGCATACATTTGCTTTTGTGCGGGCAAGCTTATCCAGTGCAAGTATGGTAGTCAGAGGACAACTTTCAGGAGTGAGTTCTGTCCTTTTACCATGTGGGTCACAGGCCACAAAGTTTGTTGTAATGTCTACACCCACTGCTTCAACTTACTAGCCTAATTTTCGTTCTTTAAAAAATAGTTATAACTTCTTCCCCTGCTTCATTTCTGGGATGTTAAAGACTTTTACACATCCACGTATGTTATCTTTTTTTCTTATGTTTAGATGTACATATATATATATATATATATATATATATAAATAATTTGAGATCACAGAACGTTTTTTAATACTACATTTTTGAAAGTTTTCAAAATGTCTTGTGATTATCAGTAATTTGATTAATGTTTTTATCAATAAAGCAAAAATTCATGCTGCTTATTGATTAAAATGATGAATATGTTGTTCATTAATAAGTATGGCACATGGACTGGTAACTGAGCACGTGAGATACACAGGTGGCTAGCAGTACCCATTTCTGGATCATCAGGAAGATGCATGATTCTATTAGGCTGTTTACAAGTGACTAAATCCTTCCCCCTAAGCCAGCTTGTTCCTCCAGAAAGCATTCTGCACTCTTCTTTCTCCATGGGAGGGAGGTGGGTATCTGCCAATAGAAGCTGAGCTGAGGAGGGAATGTAGAGAGAGGATGGCAGGTTCACAGGCAAGTCAGGAGCATTTCTCTGGATCGTCCTGGTCTCTGCATGGTGCTTCATTCTTGCCTTCTGTTGTGCCTGGCTCCCTGTGTCTTATTCTTTAGCAAATAAAGTTTAGAAGTTTTTGAGAATAATAAGGCTGGCTTGGAGCTAATGGGAAGTGAATAAATACTATCTTCTATAGTTAGTAGAAAACAGTTTGTGTATAGCTCTTAAAACTTTGCAGTCCTCTGAAATCTGAAGCCACCATTAAACAATCTAAATTAGTGTACAAACTCTTATTTGTTAGTGTTTATTGAGTCTTGAACATTTCTATGCTGTAAAAAAGGGGAAATACATTTCTACCATCTAAGAAAATTATCTCGTTAGAAAGTGTTCTGCTCATAGTAAACCTAGTGTTTTTAAAACTATGGTTACTGGAAGATTGAGATAGAAAAAATATTTTCAGCAATAATCATTAATTATACCATTTAATTAAAAGGTAACAACCACAAGATTAAAGGATTTAATGTTATCAACTGAGAGGAAATAATCATCTATTATAACAACACTTGGGGGGGCCAAGGTGGTGGCGACCTACACTGATGCATTTTGAATGTGGGAGAAAAGAGCCATAAAAAACAGAGTTATTGGACACTGTGCAAAAACCTTAGGGGCTAGACCCTCCGGGAACACTCACAGCTCCCAAGGGACTGTTCAAAGTCCCAGGGTTAGGCTCTCCCCCATCTCTCTCAGGCATGGAAGCCATTAAATCCAGGATTCGGGAACTCCGATTTGGAGAGGTGCCTGGTAAGATCAACCCCAACTCACAGCAGGCAGAATCAGAGGCCACATGGCGATCGCCCACTATGCTACTGGGCTCCCCACACCTCAGGAAGACCTTATAGCTACTTAGGAAACTTTGCAGGTTAGTGGAAGTCTTAGCAAGGAAGAAACAGTGCGCTCGGCGGGTGGTCTGCAGCAGCTCGAACCACAGAGACTCCAAGAGAGCGGGAAGCCGGTGGGCAGAGCAGTTGGGGAGGGAGGCCGGCACAGGCGGGCGGGGCCAGGGATACATGCACCCATGGCAGAGCAGCTGGGGAGGAAGGCCCGCACAAGTGGCGAGAGGGGCCGGGGATCCACGTACCCACAGCTGAGCAGCTAGGGAGGGAGGCCTGCGCAGGTGGAGGGAGGGGCCAGGGATCCGTGCACCCACGGCTGAGCAGCTGGGGAGGGAGACCAGTACTGGCGGTGAGAGGCGCCTGGGATCCGCTAGGGAGGGAGGCTCGCACAGGCAGCGGGAGGGGCCGGGGCTACGCGCACCCACGGCAAAGCAGCTGGGGAGGGAGACCCGTACTGGTGGCGGGTGGGGCCGAGATCCGCATACCCGCGGCTGAACAGCTAGGAAGGGAGGCTCGCACAGGCAGCGGGAGGGGCCGGGGCTACCCGCACCCACGGCAAAGCAGCTGGGGAGGGAGACCCGTACAGGTGGTGGGAGGAGCCGGGGCCCCGTGCACCCAAGGCTGAGCAGACAGGGAGGGAACCCGGCACAGACGGGCAGGGCTGAGGGGCCAGGCCTGTGGCAAGAAGCCTAGTGAGAAACCAGAAGTCAGGGGACCATAGCTGTAATCTGGAAAATCCACACATATTAGGTGTGGAGCCGGGCCCTGTCAGCCTCCGTGATGACAAAGCCCACAGAATCTGTGCCTGGGCAAACAGGTACATACCATCAGAACCATTACAGGCTGATAACTCAGTGTGCAACATAGAGAAGTCTGAATTGGGAGCAGTGAAACAATCCTGGACCATTACTCACTACCTGGGAATAAGCTGCACCAGCTCACAGTGCTTCAGGCTATTAAAACCACAGTGATCCTGAGATCCCCCTGTAAGCAACGACAGAGAGCCAAGCAATTCGACTCCTTCACCAAAGCATCCCCTGTGGATCCAAGCACAGAAAACAACAAGAACAGACAGCTAAACACATCGATATGGCCAAAGGTCCAAGAAAAAATAGAAATCAAGGAAATATGTCTCCAACAAAGCAGAATTATCCTAGCTCATCCAATTCGGATGACCTCACACCAACAGAAACACATGAAAACGATGACAATTCTGCATTATGGAAAGTGATAGAGTCCCTTCAAGAACAACTTAAATCTATGAAGGAATTCAAAGAAGCCACAATTTTACAAGTCAAAACAACGAACAGCACCATTAAAGAACTCCAAGCCAAGGTGACAGAGCTTGAAAGGAAAAGGACAAAGCAATGAAAGATTTTCAGACAAAAACAACCAAGCTGGAGAAGGAAATGCACAAAACGAACAATACCATACAAGACATGAAAATAGAAATAGAAACAATAAAGAAAACACAGTCAGAGTTAAAAGAGGAAGTGGAGAATCAAGGGATGAGAACAGGAACTACGGATGTGAGTATCAAAAATAGGATGCAAGAGATGGAAGACAAGATCTCAGGCATGGAAGATTCGATGGAAGAAATCAGTACAACATCCAAAGAAAATGAGAAGGCTAAAAAATCTCTCACCCACAACATCCAAGAAATAAAGGACTCAATGAAAAGACGGAACCTAAGAATTATAGGCATAGAGGAAAGAGAAGACTCCTGACTCCAAGGTCCAGGAAATATCTTCAACAAAATCATAGAAGAAAACTTCTTAAACCTGAAAAAAGAGATGACAATAAAAATCCATGAGGCTTACAGAACACCGAACAGATTAGATCAGAAAAGAAACTCCTCTCGCCACATAATAATTGAAACACCAAATGTACAGAAAAAAGAAAGAATATTAAAAGCTGTAAGAGAAAAAGGTCAAGTCACATACAATGGCAGACCCATCAGAATTACACCTGACTTCTCCTCAGAAACTTTAAAAGCTAGAAGGGCCTGGACAGATATCCTACAAGTCCTGAGAGATCATAGGTGCCCAGCCAGACTACTATACCCAGCAAAACTCTCTATCAACATAGATGGAGAAAACAAGATATTCCATGACAAAATCAAATTTAAACAATATCTACCCACAAACCCAGCCTTACAGAAAATCCTAGAAGGAAAATTCCAACCCAGAGAAGAAAACTTCACCCAACAAAACAAAGGGAGTAGAAAACCCCTCAGCAACTAAACCAAAAGAGGCACAGAACCATCACCTATACCAAACTAATGGGAAATAACAACCCCAGGTCACTAATATCCATCAACATCAATGGACTCAACTCCCCAATAAAAAGACACAGGTTTACAGAGTGAATCCGCAAGCAAGACCCGACCTTTTGCTGCATACAAGAAACACATTTCACTACCAAAGATAGACACTACCTCAGAGTAAAGGGCTGGGAAAAGGTTTTCCAAGCAAATGGACCCAGGAAGCAAGCTGGAGTAGCCATCCTAATATCAAACAAAACAGACTTCCAACTGAAGTTAATGAAAAAAGACAAAGAAGGGCATTATATACTCATTGAAGGGAATATTTATCAAGAGGAAATCTCAATACTGAACAACTATGCCCCAAATACAAAGGCACCTACTTTCGTAAAAGAAACACTTCTAAAACTTAAAGCGCACATCGATCACAACACATTAGTAGTGGGAGACTTCACAACACCCCACTCACAACAACGGACAGATCATCAAGACAGAAGCCAAACAGAGAAATATTGAGTCTAATAGAGATCATGAAACAAATGGACCTAACAGATATCTACAGAACGTTTCACCCAAACACAAAAGAATACACCTTTTTCTCAGCACCCCACGGAACCTTCTCCAAAATCGACCACATAGTTGGACACAAAGATAGTCTCAATAGATACAAGAAAATTGAAATAACACCTTGTATCTTATCAGACCACCACGGAATAAAGCTGGTCTTCAACAGCAAAAGAATGAACAGAAAGCCCACACACACATGGAAATTGAACAGCTCCTTACTGGATGACCACTGGGTCAGGGAAGAAATAAAGAAGGAAATCAAAGACTTCTTAAAATCCAACGACAATGAAGACACAACATACCCAAACCTATGGGATACAATGAAAGCTGTGCTATGAGGAAAGTTCATAGCACTAAGTGCCTTCAAAAAGAAACTTGTGACAGCTCATATTAGTGAATTCACAGCTAAGCTGGGTGAATTGAAAAAAAAAAAAGAAACAAACACTCCCAAGAAGAGCAGAAGGCAGGAAATCATCAAACTTAGGGCTGAAATCAACAACTTAGAATCAAAAAGAACTAAACAAAGAATCAATGAAAATCAACAAAATAGACAGACCCCTAGCCAAATTAACTAAAAGGCAAAGGGAAAGAACCCAAATCAACAAAATCAGAAATGAAAAGGGAGAAATAACAACAGACATTGAGGAGATCCAGAAAATATTTGGGTTCTACTTCAAAAATCTATATTCCACCAAATTTGAAAACGTAAGCGAAATGGACAATTTCCTCGATAAATTCCACCTACCAAACCTAAATCAAATTCAGATTAACAGCATAAACAGCCCAATAACACCCAAGGAAATAGAAACAGTCATTAATAATCTCCCAACCAAAAAAAGCCCAGGGCCAGATGGCTTTAACACGGAATTCTACTGGACCTTCAAAGAGGAACTAACACCATTACTCTTCAAACTCTTCCGCCACATAGAAACAGAAAGAACACTGCCAAACTCATTCTATGAGGCAACTGTCATTCTGATTCCTAAACCACACAAAGACCCAACAAAGAAAGAGAACTTCAGACCAATCTCCCTCATGAACATAGATGCAAAAATACTTAATAAAATACTAGCAAACCGTATTCAAGAACACATCAAAAGTATCATACATCAAGATCAAATAGGCTTCATCCCAGGAATGCAGGGATGGTTCAATATAAGAAAGTCTATCAATGTAATTCACCATATAAACAAGTTGAAAGAAAAAACCACATGATAATCTCGCTAGATGCAGAAAAAGCATTTGACAAAATCCAACACCCCTTCATGCTAAAAGTTCTGGAGAGAACGGGCATACAAGGACCATACCTAGAAATAATAAAGGCAATATACAGCAAGCCAGTGGCCAACATCAAATAAAATGGAGAGAAGCTTGAAGCATTTCCTCTAAACTCAGGGACAAGACAAGGATGTCCACTTTCACCATATCTCTTCAGTATAGTACTTGAAGTCCTTGCTAGAGCAATAAGACAACTAAAGGAGATCAAAGGGATAAACATTGGAAATGAAGAAGTCAAATTATCCCTATTCACAGATGATATGTTAGTATACATAAGCGACCCCAAAAACTCCACCAAAGAACTCTTACAGCTGATAAACAACTTCATGAAGGTGGCTGGATACAAAATTAACTCAAAAAAATTACAAGCCCTTCTTTATACAACAAACAAATATACCGAGAAAGAAATAAGGGAAACAACCCCCTTCACAGTAGCCACAAACAATATAAAATACCTGGGGGTAACTCTAACCAAGCAAGTAAAGGCCTATTCAACAAGAACTTCAAGCCCCTGAAGAAAGAAATTGAAGAGGCCTTTAGAAGATGGAAAGATTTCCCATGCTCATGGATAGGTAAGATCAACATAATAAAAATGGCTATCCTACCAAAAGCAATATTTAAATTCAATGCAATTCCTATCAAAATACCAACACAATTCTTTATAGACCTGGAAAAATCTATTCTCAACTTCATATGGAACAACAAAAAGCCCAGAATAGCTAAATCAATCCTGTACAATAAAAAAGCATCTGGAGGTATCACCATCCCAGATTTCACACTGTACTACAGAGCAATAGTAATAAAAACAGCATGATACTGGTATAGAAACAGACCAGTGGATCAATGGAATCGAATTGAAGACCCAAACATGGACCCACACACCTCTGGCCAACTAATCCTTGACAAAGAAGCCAAAACCGCACAATGGAAGAAGGACAGCATCTTCAACAAATGGTGCTGGTCCAACTGGATGTCCACATGCAAAAGAATGAAATTAGACCCATACCTATCACCCTTTACAAACCTTAAATCCAAGTGGATCAAAGACCTTAACATAAGGCCGGCCACACTAAATATACTAGAAGAAAAAGTAGGGGAAACCCTCGAACTCATTGGCACAGGTGACAACTTCCTGAACAGAACACCCAACAGCTCAGGACCTGATCAACAATCAATAAATGGGACCTCATGAAACTGAAAAGCTTCTGTAAGGCAAAAGACACTGACATTCGAACAAAACGGCAACCAACAGACTGGGAGAAAATCTTCACCAACCCCACATCTGATAGAGGGCTATTATCTAAAATCTACAAAGAACTCAAGAAACTAAAAGCCAAGAAACCAAATAATCCAATCAAAAAATGGGAGACGGAGCTAAATAGAAAATTCACAAAGGAGGAATCCCTAATGGCCGAGAGACACCTGAAGAAATGCTCAACATCCTTAATCATCAGAGAAATGCAACTCAAGACGACCCTGAGATTCCATCTAACACCTGTCAGATTGGCTAAGATAAAGAGCTCAAATGACAGCACATACTGGCGAGGGTGTGGAGAAAGGGGAACCCTACTCCATTGCTGGTGGGAGTGCAGGCTTGTGCAACCACTATGGAGGTCTGTCTGGCGATATCTTAGAAAACTTGGAATAACCTTGCCTCAGGACCCAGCCATACCACTTCTGGGTATACACCCAAAGGACCCCTCACGGAGACATAGGGAAGTCTCCTCATCTATGTTCATAGCAGCCTTATTTGTAATAGCTAGAAATTGGAAACAACCCAGATGTCCCTCAGCTGAAGAATGGATTAAAAAACTGTGGTACATCTATACAATGGAATATTACTCAGCTATCAGAAACAATGAAATCATGCAATTTGCAACCAAATGGATGGATATAGAGAAGCTCATCCTGAGAGCTAACCCAGACTCAGAAGGATGCACATGGCATCTATTAACTTATAGTAAGATTTTAGCTATATCGTACAGGATATCTGTACTACAACCAACACCCCAAAAGGAACATGGACATAATTTTTTTTTCCTTTTCTTTTTCCTTTTCCTTTTTTTCTTTTTCTTTTTCCTTTTCCCTTTTCTTTTTCCTCTCTTTTTTGTTGTTATTCTTTGTTTTTGTGGGTTTGTGTGTCTGTTGGTCTTTTTCTATTTTTCCCCCCGTAGCAAGGAGACACCTTTCACTGGAAGTACTGCCTCGTAGGCCCCTGGTGAATGAAGAGGCTCTTGGCCCTCATATGACTCCTGATATGTGGTGAGAGACTGTTATGCAGGGACACTCCACCCCAGAGGAACAAGACGGAAAGATCAGGGGGTAGAGCATGGGAGGGTGGGACTGGGAAGCGGGAAAAGAGGACATTATGATAAGGATGTAACCTGAAGCAACAAACAAATAAATTTATTAATTAAAAAAAAGCAGGCAACAATGCTAAAACACTGTAAATAAAATGAAGGATACAGCCATTCAACCAGGTTTTATAAACCTACAAGTGTCGAAAAAACGTAGAGCTAAGGTAAAATACATGAGAATTGTGGTGGTAACCCATGCCTTTAACTTCAGCAGAGACGGGAGGAGCACCATAGAGTTAATGGTCTTATAAATTCTAGAGTTACACGGAACAGGGTGGTGAGGGTACACGCCCTTAATCCCATCATTCAAGAAGAGTACACCCTTAATCCCAACTCACTAGAGACAGAAACAGGCAGATCTCAGAGCTCAAGGTCAGCCTGATACAAAACAAACTCTATATAGAGAAAAACTTCGATCCAGGAGTGGTGGAACACATCTTTAATCCCTTCAGATGGGAACCACAGGTCTCTGATCCCAATAATTAGAATGCAGAGACACACACATAGGATTTGGAAAGACCTAAGTTTAAAAGCTACTTACAAAAGGCCTACTCAATACAAACAAATTGTCCTTTGAGATCTCAAAATATATACACTAAAGCTGGTTTAGCTCCAAAATAACAAAATAATTTTCTTCTTTAACCCAGATTGAAAGATAACACTTTATATATTTTCAAAAAACCAAATTCGCTTCAGGAGAAATATTACCTAGCCCCCCCCCCCCAAAAAAAAGAGGGTAATTGTCCCAGAGTTAGGATTAGGGCAGGGCTCTGTTCTTATCGTTCCAGGAGAATCAAAGCATCCATTCAAGGAACCCAGGGACAACTGGACAACAGAAACCTCAGCAGAAAACAGAATCAGACACCAAAGAGGACGAGTGACCCAGTTGATTCAGCCTGACAGACTCCGTCTATAGCTGTCTCCATCAAAAACCTACAACCACAGCAATTCAATATCGCTAAGACCATTCAGCTCTACACAATGCCCCAGCCAGAACCTCAGTAGGCCTGCAAGATCAGCTTCTGCCTACAAACTCCTTAAGACATCTAAACAGCTGAGAACAGAAGGACTGAACATAAAAGGATTGTACTAACATTTTTAACCATTTTTCCATTTTGGTTCGGGCCCCAAACAGGTTTACTACGACCCAAATCAGCAGGAAGTCATTTTAAGAGAGCGACGTCCCATACCCAGAGGGTGGGGAGGGTGTTTCTCTGCCCCCCCCCCTTTTTGGTTATTTGAAGGATAACTCAATACTCTGTCATTTAGGGGAAGAGATTACAAGCTGTTAAATGGCCCTGTTTAATGGGTTTTGGAGGTTAGACCCAGGGACTTCCTACTTTTCCTTTTCTGTATCCTTCTTTCTCTCCTATGTAGGAGTGCATGGACTTGAGAAAAATGAGACATAGACATAGCACAGGAAGGACCAAGAAAAAGGGACAGATTATTGAATATGCCCTTATACCTTTGCATATTGATACAAAATTAGTAGTATATTTGGCTAAAGTGGTATTGACCATTGTTTACTGTGCAAAAATAAGATCGTATTGGACTACATCGGTATTGATCTTTGTATATTGATACAAATTTAAGATTATAATTGGCCACAATGGTATTGACCCTTGTATATGGACGTAATATTAAGATTGTATTGGGCTACATAGGCATTGATCTTTGTATATTGATACAAAATTAAAGGTAATGCTTCCTAATGGTATCATACCTAGAGATACTTAAAAATAAAATGTGAAGCTCTGGCCTCTTGATACCAACCATCTAATACTGTTTAGGATAGTTAAGAAAAACAAACTCCTAGTCATGCAAACATGTCACTTTGTTAGCTACTATGACAGTCTATCACAGATATTCTCTAAACTACTCAGTAATCAAATGTTAAGAGACAAGCAACATTTGCTTTTCTAAATACAAGAGACGGATAGGGCATCTTCAAAAACCCCAAGAGATCTGCAGAATATGGCATTCAAAGATGCTATCTTAAATTAAGATTTTTTTTTATATCAAGACATATCAGCTCCTGACAGCACCCCGTATTCTACTCCAAGTAGAAGATAAGCATCGAAGAATCTCCAGTGTGAGATGGTTGAATTAGTGGCAAGCCTATCTCTTGGCATGAAAAAACTCCTTGCTTCAACTGCAGACAGACTGCTGTCCAAAAAGGACAAAACTTGGTAGCAGAGAAGTCGACAGCCTAGCTCTGCCAAGACAGGTTAGGTAAGTCCTTCATAATTCCTGCTCTACAATCAATGTCTGTCAGAGAAACAGAACCAAAAGGCTGAAGACTGATGCTGGAATGTGTGGAGAGAAAAGGGGTACTGTTCAGGCAGTCACTGGTTTGTCATTTCTTACTATTGAAAGCTGCAGGCCCTGCACTTCCTATATAATCAGATATATTTATCCCTCTCAGGTCTCTGAGGTGGTTGAAGAATAGACAGCTAGAGTCTCATAGTTAAATTTTGAGTTGTTTAGGAATCAAGAGGGCGTTCTAGATCTAAGAAGATGGTTATAATAGTGATGCAAGTTAGTATGAAAACTAAGTCAGTTATACAACTTTAAATTCATGGAGATGGTTAGATGGTAGAATGTTAAAGTCAGGGGCCAAATATGTATGAACTGGACATTGGGAAGGTGTACTGGGCCATTTAACACTCATAAATGTGGCATATTTATTTCTGTTGTTTTGTGTAGTATTTACTGTTATTAGAGAAGGAACCATTTGTTGGACTGAAAGGGGAAGCTGTTAGGGGGAAGAGGGTGGAAGGGTGGGACAGGAAGGGGGAATTGGGAAGGGTTTGTGACTGAGATGTAACTTGAAGAAAAAAAATAAAGTATTTAATAAAAAAAAGAATACTTAATGCCCATTGTTTAAGTCATCCTATTTAGATACTTTGATACAGATCTTATAATGAATTCACCTTAGAAATTTCAACACCAAAGCACATTACTAAAAATGAGTCACTAGATTTTTAAACTTTCACATTTATTTTCTTTATTAAATCATATTTATTTTCTGTGAAAGGGTAAGAGGGAAAACTGGTGCTGTAGCCTATGTACTGAGGTCAAATGATATTTCATGGGAGTGAATTCTCTGTTTGCATCATGTAGGTTACCAGACTCAGGATATAAAGTGGGTGGCAAGAACTCTTACTTGCTAACCTGTTTAATTGACCATCTGTGAGACTCCGTTGATTATTTTTTGCATGGATCAGGAACACATTTTGATGATGCTTGCTTGTAGAATATTATGTCTGTGTTTATGACATCTGTGTTAACTAGAAATACAGACTTAAAGTTTACACGAACAAATGTGGCTGGATGTTATTAAGGTAATTAGCTCTGCTAGCAAATTATCACAAAAGGAAAGACTGTGATGCTAAATCCAATATTACTTTGGGATATGTCCAGATTGACTATCCCTGAGCAAGTGATGTCTATTTGAAATCTACACCAAGCAGGCATGGGCACTTATGTAAAGAATTTAGGGTTGGGCATAGTGACACATGCCTTTAATCCTAGCACTCTGGAGGCAGAGGCAGGTGGATCTTGAGGCCAGCCTGGTTTACAAAGTGAGTCCAGGACTGCCAGAGATACACAGAGAAACCCTGTCTCAAAAAAAATTATAAGGTTGAGTAGAGTTTGAGAAATGGCTAAGAAATCAGAGATCTGATTGGGGCTCCCTGATACAACTCTGATTCCTACTGAGTTACAGGAATGTACACATTGTTTTATGGATGCCCAAGACTTATTGCCATGAAAACAAAATTAGAAAAAGCAAAAGAAACATGGAGAAAAGTCTGGTAGAAGCCAGGTGCATGACTCCAAGAATCTTCTCCTGTGGAGTAATATGAAACATGCTTAACTTTTTGAGCCTGAAAATGTGAAATGCCATCTATTAGAGAAACCAGGCAGAGACCAGTGCCCGAGGTTGTTACTAGGGACTGGTCATACAGGCAGATTCTCTTAACAAAAGTTCTAGATTCTCAAAAGGAAAGCAAGCACTGAGCTTGAACCACATTGTGTAGTTTAGGCATAGTGAATCATTCTAATAGTTTAGGAAATGATCTGAATGTTCCTTAAATGCAAGTTCTCAAGTGTCAGTCAAGGACAGGTCTTACAATCAGGACTTACTAAGGGTAGCAAGCCTGTTTTGATAATTCTTTTATAAACAAAGATGAAGGAACAGAACTACATTTTATTGAATGCTTCCCAATTGAAATCTTTAGTTGGCATTTTTTATATATATAGCTGCATGTTTAATTTTCTTAAAGCCTCTGTGAGGAATAAGAAGACCTGGAACTGAGACTGAAGAGATGCAATGCAGAGCTCTCTTCCTAGCTCTTAAGACTGCACATTGCCTCAGGACTGTTTTATGTATAGTGGTGATGACTGAAAGTTAGAATTGTTTCTCAATCATACCCAGTGGGCTCTAAGACTCTGGAGGCTGGAGGACTATCTTTCCTGTACACTGTATTGGGTACTGTAAATGTTGCCTGAGAAGTAAAATTTGATTTCTGTACTATTCCTAGTCATAAAGACATCAGTGGCACTTTCAGTAGATTCTAAGTTTGTGGAGCGCTTCCTTTGCTTCAAAGCTTCTCATAGAGAAAGCAGATACAGAGGGAACATTTTAGGGGTTGCCAGAAAAACAGAACCAATAAGACGTGTTCATATGTGTACATAAAATTGCATATGCACATAATTGGTTCATATAATTATACAGGCTGTGTTCCAAGACATGCAGCGTGAATTGGCAAGTTGGAGGCCCAAGACACCTGATGGTGTAGTTCCATTCCAAAGTCAGGAAGACTAAAGACCAGGAATAGCTGACATTTAACTTCAATTCTGAAGGGAAGAGAAGGCCCAAATCCCATCCTCAAGACAGACACGGAGACAATTTTGTGTAACCTGTAAAAGGGTCAAACTTGTTTGCTTCAACTTTCTAAAACTGGATTAAACCTACCTGCATTAGGTGTGTCAATAGACTTTACTCAGCCTACACATGTAAATGTTAATATTATCTAGAAACATCACCACAAAAATATATGTAAATATTTGAGCACATATTTGGGTCCCATCAACTGGACATATGAAATTAACCACCACAGTCAGTATCTTATTTGTTCATGAGATGGGTACATTTGGTAAATGACAGAGAAATACCAACACACCCAGGTGTTAATTGATATATTTTCTTCTTAACCAGTCACAGGAGGCCAACTGACAAGGAGACTCAGCAGGATCATTTGGTTTTGGGCTTCCTAATATCCCTGGTCCAAGAAACTTTTGGGGAGAAACTCTCCCTCTCTGTATTTGTGGTTTTGACAAGGTACTGCTAATTATACTGCAGTGCCTCCCTGGCATAGAGTTAAGCATGTGCTCAATATGACCAACTTAGTACCCACTTCTGCTACCTACCTGTATCTGAAAATAGAGTATGTTAGGTAGAGTCATTCCCTCTGTTTACGGGAAGTAGAAAGACATATGCCTATAACCTGCTTCTGCATAGAAAGATGAAGGAAGGTGAATGATTGACAAACGCAAACAAGTAAAAGGAAGAAATAAATAGCATGTTCTTTCAGGTTTCAGCTACACCCCATCCCACCAGTGAACCTTCTTCAAGGAGCTAATTAAGGTTCAGTTTCTGACAGTGCAAACCACAACTACTTTGGCCACTGAACAGCTCCATTTTGCCTAATAAAGGTATCTTGAGGAGAAGGAAATGAAACTTGAAGTTCAGGGTTTCTTAATTAGGTAATAAGAAAGGTTTTTGATTTTGTTGGTTTGATTTGGTTTGGTTTTACTGAAAAAAATATTCACATAAAGGGCAAGTTTGATTTGATAAGAAAGAATAGATCATGGGGCTGGGGAGATGGATCAGGGATGAAGTGCACAATGTCATTAGGATCTGTGCTCTGACTCAAAAGCTGTCTGAGTGGAACTCTTCTGTAATTCCAGCATTGGGTTCCCATGCTTCATGCAGATCCTGAAGGTTTGCTGGGCAGCCATCCTAGCAGAAATGATAAGCTCCAAGTTCAGTGAGAGATTCCATCTCGGGGGGACATAAAGGAAGGTGGGATGTGATAGAGAAAGACGTTGTACATTGATCTCTGGCTACCACAGGTGCAGAGTGAGTGCTATGTCAAACATGGCTACACATGCACATAACTTTAAAGAAAAGAATCCTTTATAAATTTAATAGCCAAATGTTCTGAGATGGAAAGAATGAAGATTAAACCAAGAAAAACGCAGGAGGAAGCACATTTGGAAACTAAGTCAGGAAATTCAGGCAGTCCTAAAGGAGCATTAGCACAGTCAGGAGTCCCTGGGACTGTTCAAGGTGGACGTGACCCAGACTTGAATTGAGAGTCTCCATTCTTTGGAGGGCTTTTGAGCAGGTGCCTTCAAAGCCACCAGAGTTTTTGCATTAGTGGAATGCCTGTCCTCACTTTTCTTCTGCTACCTTCACGTTATCTTTTAGCATTTGTCTCTGTAACAAAAGCAGAATTTGTTTCTTATAACAATCTTATTCATAAGAAGTAGGAAATAGGAAGAACCTAATCATGTATATAGAAGTGTGTTAAAAATTAGTTTTCAGAAGTACTTTAATAGTCGGGTGTAATGCCTTTAATTCCAGCACTGAGGAGGAAAAAACGAAACAAAACAAAACAAAACCTACCACCACCAAATCTCCTTCAGTGATGATTCAATAACATCTCTGTATTTTACTGCCGGGCATTGTGGTGCACACCTTCAATCCCAGCACTTGGGAGGCAGAGGCAAGCCAATCTCTGTGAGTTCAAGGCCAGCCTGGTCTACAAAGAGAGTTCCAGGACAGCCAGGGCTACACAGAGAAACCTGTCTCAAAAAACAAACAAACAATGAAACACTTTATAGCATTATTACCTATGTATTTATTCAGATGATCTAAAAGAATAAGTTGTTAGCTTTCTCCTCTAAGAAATGTGAAGTCATTCTTATCTGTTTTCATGTGTGTAAATACGAAGGACATCACATGATAATGTGTATTGACATTTGGAGAACATATTGAGATTTCTGTGTACAAATAATAGTTGTTTGTGGCAAAGGAAGTAGTCATTTTTTTTTTTACTTGAAAATAGATCTGATAATATAAATTGTGAAAGAACTCCCTTCCCTGTAGGCAGATATAAATATTTTTACTGAGATAAATGATAAAAGGTTTGATTTTTTTTCTTAGAAAGTAGCAATAATATGACATTTCTAAGTGATTAGAAACAAATTTGATTATTAGGAATTTATGAAAAAAGCACATCTTCAATTTAATGTATCTTTGTGGGGAGTACATGCCATGTCAAAGAAAGTTTTCTGTTTTGAATAATAAAGCTAAAAAGGTAAATTGTAATATGTTTAGAATGGTATGAGAAGCTGTTGCTTACCAGTTTGCATGTTTGGGTAGCTATGTTGAATCTTAAAACTGCTTTCAGCAAATATTTTATTTTATCTTATTGACTGGCTTTTATTTTCATTTTTCAGGTTAGTTGCTCATATTTCCTAATTTCCTAGCCCAAATTACTCTCCTTACTGTTACTCACTATTGTCTTTGAGTACAGCAAACTAAAACCCTCCAGTCTGTGTCTGGTTTATAAATAATTCACAGAAACATTTGTCTATTAACCCTCAGACATAATGCCACAAGATTGTGTGCTATGTGGGCTACTTTCATTCATATCACCCTGAATGACACTTTTCCTTGGTACCTTTTCTTAAGTAAATCAGACACGCACTTTTTCACAGATGCCTGGGAAGGCAATTTCCTCTCTAATGTGCAACTGTAAAGTAGGTAGAGCTGGTTTTTCTGGAATATATGTGTGTTGACATCATGGAGCATAGTTTTTCC
The DNA here is from genome assembly GCA_907164525.1 of Lophiomys imhausi. Taxonomy (NCBI): domain Eukaryota; kingdom Metazoa; phylum Chordata; class Mammalia; order Rodentia; family Muridae; genus Lophiomys; species Lophiomys imhausi. The sequence goes on from CAJQZJ010032443.1 coordinate 121,148, forward strand.
CTGATGACTGTTATCATATCAACACACTTTGATAGTCAAAATAAGTCTTCTAAGATGTTTGTTTGTGCACACCACACTACTCCAAACCTAAAACAATCAGGATGACTTTGTTTGCCCCTTCCTGAACCAAAAACATCCAGACAGTGACAATAGTTTCAGCTAAAGAACGCTCACTGTTGCCAAAGATGTGAGAGCCTGATAGAAGGAAGTCTAGCTTCCATAAAAGAAATTGTCTCTAGAGGGCTTTGAGTGGCTTAGAAAGAGCTTGCCTGGGGAATTGGGACACTATCAATGGTGCAGACTCCAAAAGCCATTTACAAAAGAACTCTCTCTTTCACTCTCTCCCTCTTTCTTCCCTCCCTGCCCATTTCCTCCACCCCCCTTGATGTGGGTAGAAATTCTTGCAAAGTTATTGAATGAAGGTGAAAAGGACAAAATTAGTAGATTCCTGTGAGTCATGACAGTTTCAGTACAACCCCTAGCTGCTCTTCATGCTAAATTATAGTGTGTGGTGTTTTACCATGTGTCGTGATGATTAACCACAGGGCAGACTCACTTCTAAAGGTGGTACTTTATGTCACTGTGTAGCATAAATTGAGAGAAATAGTGACAGAGGAGGGGGACAAATGATTTGAATATATTCTACTTCATCGTGTGATCTCAATGTGCCAATGTGCAATAGAATCCTCAGGCATACAAGCTTCAAGCCTTCCTGCTAACCAAGGGGGCCTATAATGAGGTCTAGGGGGGACAATGTCAGTCCTCAAATGGCCTAGCATTCCATTCCTAAGGACTTGATATTAACTCTGGAAGTCCCGACACATTTGAAATAACAAAGATGTGTCTTTTGGAATGAAGCCCTGACAAGATTGTGAATGCTTAGATTCACTGAGGTTGGAGGAAGAATAAACTGAACAATGTATTATCCCAGCTCCTCAATAATAAAGGTATCTTCAGATAAGAAGGAAGAATTTTTGCTTTACTGACTCAGAGCAGGAGTGGGATGATTTTGCAACAGCAGTAGCTAACAACTATTGAGCTCTTACTGTATGCCAGATCTTGTGTTGCTTATTAACATTAATACATAATAGTCTTGTACCTTCTCTGAGTTAAGTATGGATAGATAGGGAAACTAAAGCTCAGAGAGATTAATTTCTCTGGCTAAGGCCATATTACTAGATACATTTACTCTGTACCTGGGGGTAGTGGGAAGAAGGAGCTCATATGATCTTGGAAATGTGAAAGCCTGCTGTAACTGGGAGGTGGAACTCAGGGACTTCTGCAACTGTGTGTAACATCCTAACCAAAACATAGCCTGTTTTCTTGAGACAAATGAGCCAGTATCAAATATCATTTTTGCTTGGCTGCAGATTAGAAATACTAAGGCATTTGTTTCTGTTTGCACCCTTTTCCAGATGAAAACCTCTCTTGTTAGCTGTCAACAATGTCACTTCCACATTTTCCTGTGATGGGTTTCTACTGCTGCTTATTTTGAAACAGAGGTGATAATTAATCTTCCCACATTCGAGCACTGCAAACATATTTCAATTTCAAATGAGATAAGACCCAGGCTGAAACACCCACACTTAGATTTTTGATAGTTTTGTACCACGCATTGTAGCTGGCCTGAATTTTCTTGGTGGCAGTCCATTATGGATGATGACTGAGGAAGTGTTATTCCTAGTGGGAAGTCTCAGCAGCACAGGGAGATGACACCGTAGCTCTTTCTCAGAGATAAAAAAATGAGAAAGAAAGGAAATGGGAATCAGGTTAATGTGTATCATTTTGTGGCCTGTATTAACTACCCATTTTATGATGTGTTTGTCAATAGCAGTAAAATATTAAAACTTACCTAGGTGGAACCCAGGTACAGATCTCTTCCTCTATTTCTTGTCACTGATTTAAAACTTTAGGTTGTATTAGAACATGTTTGAATAAGATCTATAAATAACATATAAGTCATATAGTTTATATTGGCATGTATGTGTTTGGATATTGGTTTCTGGATTATGGTTTTAGTAAACATTATTTGCAGATGACAGTGTCCCTAGATAGGACATCTTTCTATTAAGTCATAGATGTTAGGTCTGCCTGAGTCCAGGTTCTCCCAGCAAGCCCCAGCTCCTACCTGTTATGGGGCAGGCCCCACCCCCACAAGCCTCTACTTATATAATCCTTACATCTTGGGAGCTCTCTCTCTCTCTCTCTTGCTCTTCCTCTCTCTTCCTCCCTCCCTCGTTCTCTTCTCTCTCCTCTCTGCCTTCTGCCTCCTTCCCCCACTCTGTCTCTCTGTCTCTCTCTCTTTCGCTTCTCTCTCTCTCTCTCTCTCTCTCTCTGTCTGCATGTGCATGCTGTTTCTCTTCGCCTCCCATATCCAATAAACCTGCCTTTATATAACTTAATTTGGCCTGGATTGGATCGTTTTCCCACAGCACAGTGCAATTTTTTAAAACATCTGGTGAGGTGACTTGTGGAGGTGGAGCCACTCCTAACCACTGGTTGTTGCTTGCAGAAGCTTGCACTCGCCGTTAGCTGATTACATCTGGCTCAAGTTTGGATACAGTGAGTGACTTTTTCTCTAGTTGCTGCTTTTCTGGGATTCGGAACCCCCTTTAGATTGACTTTTCTAAGCCGTGGCCATGCAAAAGTCAGTCCCTGAATAAAGGCCAGGCCTTTCTTCTAGAGGAGTCTTTGCATAGGAGATGTCTTATCAAAGGCTCCTCTAATCCGACGGATTCCAGGACAGTATAAAGTCGGGATGCCGATTTATATTCCTGGGGTTCCAGCAAAGGCTGGGATTAGTTATTCCCTGGTCTAAAGTTTGATCTCAGTTTCTGCAGCTAAATTCTTAAATTTAAATCAGGTTTTTTGGATTTGTCCTATTACCCCTCCTGTTGGGGTAGTGTTAAGCATTCTAAATGTTAATAAATTGGTTCTGCTTGCTGTCTGTTACTTACATTGACTCTGATTGGTTAAATAAAATGCTGAGGCCTGAGCTTGGGCAAAGACAGAGAAAGGTGGGACTTCCTTAGATTAGAGCAGGAAGCTTGTGCTTTAGACAGGGGATTAATTCATTCCAGCCATGAGCAACAGGAAGGAAGGTACACGCCATGGGTTAGAGAAAAGAACTTCATTCCACATGGCCTGGAACATTGGCTAGTGTGGAGAATGGCGGTCCAAGGGGACGTATGTATATATGGGGTCATATTTGGGTAATAGACTTAAGAGCTAGCTTAGATGGGCCAGGATTGCACGACTTAGGCCAAGGCTTGTAGAAGTCCATGCGGTCTCTGTGTGTTCATTTATAATGGCAGAATAAGGATTAAAGGCTGCGGAACAAATTAACAATAATATAAATACAGGTTAAATATCTTAATTAGCCATATTTATTTTTACACCCTTACCCCATTCTTTTGCTGTGGCTTGCTCCTTCTGTTGCTGCCTGCCACCTGCTGTGTGCCCTGACCATTCTGGTTCTTTTAAATGCCCTGCCATGCTGCTATTGGCCACACTGCTCGCCATTTTGACTATGGGATGGAGGGGAGAGAGTCCTGACTTCACCGCCATCTTTACTAAAGGCAGTCACATGACCTACGACCATCTTTATTGTGATAAAGATATGCCCCTTCACAGCCATGTTTGGTTATGGCCATTTCTTTCATAAGTTGCTTAAAGGGTACTTTATTTTAATAATTACTAAAGCTACTGCTTAGTACAAACTGTTAAGAATAATTTAATACAACTTGACAGTATTCAAGATACAATTTAGACCAGATAACAGAAGACAAAGTTATTTAACCCAGTTAAGCTAGCCCTCAAGCTTGTCAAGAGATTTCTAGAATATGGCATTAAAATGTTTAATTACATATCTTATTATGTCAGAGACCCAAACTTCTAGTGATGATCCCAAGGCCTCCTATAACATTGACACAACAAAGAAGGTAAAACTGCTTCACTGCTTTCCTGCTGCTAAGAACAGGACACCTGGAGAAGTTGACTGATGTTTTGCCCAGACAAAATAGGGTCAGCCTCTCAAGCTTGTCCTCCACAGGAAGGCCTCTCAGATTTGCTAGGCATGACAGCTAAAGACTGATGCTGTTCTGGGACCTGTCTCACAATGAAGCCATCAACTTAGGAGCCTTACAAGAAGTCCAACTGGGTAACGGGTTAGCCTCTGTAATAATAAACCATACATAGGCCATTGGATTATAATTCCTATGGTAATTATCCTCCTCAGATCTCTGATAGGACTGATGGTTGGCAGACAGTTTTTCCTTGTTAACAGGCTTCATATAAAAATATAAACAAGTATTCCTTTATTTATGATTGTTCTCAATAATAACTAAAGATGCTATTTCTTCCTAAAACTTATCTATTTATGTAAACTTAAATTCTTGTAAGCCTCAGGGAATCCGCTGGAATCCACAGGTCAAATGGACTTAGATAAGTATAACCTATTTCCACGTCTGCCAGTTGCTAGTGGGTGGGACCCCTCCTCCCTGGTTTTGGGGCCACCCCAAACTGCCAAGACCATGGGCTTAAAAATTTTTCACCCTAGCTACTTAATTTTACCTCCTGTCCCTAATATGTATCTGTTCCAGCAGATTTCCAACCAATTACAGACTACAAACTGTACCAATTGCATGTAGCCTTCATCTCTGGATAGTCATGCAGTACCTGGACAGCAAGTAAAACAGCCTGCTCTTCCCAGACCTGACCAACATTCCAGCTCTTGCCCCCTCACACCCCCACTTCCGATGCCCACAATGTCAGCAGGAAGTAGCCAAATGATGCTTCACCCCTATTCATTTTTTATCAACAAAAGTCTGGGATGTTAGGTGTGCCTGAGTCCCAGGTTCTCCAAGCATGCCCCAGCTTCTACCTGTTATGGGACATGCCCCACCCCCATAAGCCTCTACCTATATAATCCCAACATCTTGGGGGGGGGCTATCTCTCTTTTGCTCTTCCTCTCCCCCTCTTTCTCTTCTCTCCCCTCTCTGCCTCCTCCCCCATTCTGTCTCTGTCCCCTCTCTCTCTCCTATCTCTACATGCACATGCTATTTCTCTTCCCCTCTTGTATCCAATAAACCTGCCTTTAAATAACTTAATTTGGCCTGGATTGGATCATTTTCCCACAGCTCCATGTAATTTTTTTTGTTTGTTTTGTTTTTCAAGATAGGGTTTCTCTGTGTAGCCCTGGCCTCGCTGTGTAGACCAGGCTGGGATTAAAGGCATGCACAACCATGCCCGGCACTTACAGACAGACAGCTGTGAACTGCCATCTGGGTGCTGGGATTTGAACCCAGGTCCTTTGGAAGAACAGCCAGTGCTCTTAACTGCTGAGCCATCTCTTTAGCCCATCATGTAACTTTTTAAAACAATAATAACAGAAGCAAGAAAGCTTGAAGAGGTTTTTCCCTCACATTTTTAATATTTGTATTATAATACTACTAGGTTTTCATGGAAATTTTTTTTGAGAAGTCACAAATCTTACTTAAAAGTAAAAATATGTTAAAACTACAAGAGATACTGTTGAGGGAAGGTCTAATATTGTTTCTGATACATTGAATTCAATGCTGAGATCTGGTTACCGCCCCTTCTGAGACATTCTCTTAATTGGTTAATAAAAGTTGCTTATGGCCAATTAGCTGGGCAGAAAGAGTATAGGAAGGCGGGACTTCCTGAGATCAGAGCAGGAACTCTGGGCACACACAGAGACTCGCTCTTTTTCCACCAGGAGACACAGAAGGAGACAGAGGTCTGGAGAAGGTTGGAAGGTACTTGCAAGCACATGGTGGTTTGGGATTAGGTGAACCGATCCAGGTTAACTTAGAGTAGCTAATTGAGAGTCTGCCCAGCTAAGGGCTAAGTGTTAAAACATTAAAGGTCTTGGTGTGTTTAATTATTGGGGAAAAGACTGTGGTGGCTTATAGGCCCTCAGTTCAAGCAGTCCCAGGCCCTTGGACTTCCAGACTCTCAGACTCCCTTGAGCCCAGGCGAATCTCCTGCCAAGCCACTGGTAATTCTACCGGCCTAATATAACAACTTATATTAATTAACAGAGTTTAGGTAACAGGTGGTGTAGGCCACCCTTGGTCCCGGGACTCTTTCTCCAGGATAAGTTAGGAAACTGGTTAAGTCACTCGGGCCAGGCCGCCTGCTCCTCTGCCAAGCTGCTGGCTACTCCGCCGGCCTAATCTTACAATTTATACTTACTAATAACTACATTAATTAATTAATTTGCAGTTTTCTGATCCGTAGTCAGACGCGTTATCCATTGCACAACTGGCCCGACACTAATTTGCAGTTTTCAAGATACAAACTCAGAGGTTTTGCGGAGCTTAGTAAAACTTCTTCAAAGATATACATTACAGTCATATTTCACAGAAAAAACATGAAAAATCTAACTGAAAGGGACTTCTAAAATATCTGTGATTACCCACAAGTCATACAGGTTGTTTGGTATGGTTAAGAGCAGATAAACTCCATTGTACCTGTCCAAGGATAAGTACACTTTTTAATTTCTGAATATAACTTCTTTGGATTCTTGAGATTTTATGATAAATAGATTTTCTTTATTTTATACATACATACATACATATATAGACTGAAAATATTTACTTGTAAAAACAAGAATACTCATTTAATTTAAAAACCAGTGCTGAATAAAATAGAACACTAAAAGCTACCCCACTGAAATATATTGCCTTTCCTCACTTATACAATCAATAGTGCATCTGCTATATACTGCTTATAGATTGAGTTTAACACTGTCAATTTAATTTAAAAATATATTAAAGCTCATGTATAAATTAGGTCCTTTCTTTTTCTTTCTTTAACAAAGAAAATTGAGGATATCTTAAAATTGAAATAAATCCATGTATGTTTATCTACATCTAGGGAGTAATGTCATGAAGGTGATGGAGATGATGAGACAGCAAATAAGAAAGGGGCTGATCTGAAAAATAAAATAGTGACATTTGAGACATATATGGTATTAGATTTGGTCTAGGAAGACATACTCAACATATTAAATAATGTGAAGATAAATCTCAAAGTGAAATGAAATCTTTAGAGGCTGATTTTAAATCATTTTAATCCGAGACAACCTTTAAAGACTAAAAATGATAGCAAATACATAGTCTGTTGTATGTGCTGGGTATGGTCCTAGAGTCTTTGCATTATCTAAGCCCTTTGATATATACAACAACTTTGGAAGGTAGATCATACTGTGTCTGTTTCAAAGACATACGAAAAGAAGAACAAACAGATAATTAAACTCTCTGTTTGACTAAGAAAAGACAGAGTCGGGATTTCTAGCCCAGGTAAATCCATTCAAAAATCCCAAATTGGTGAATGAATGAATAAAGTAATACATAAAAAAGTAAATGAATGAGCAGCCAAGTGCACCAAACAGAAACTCTGGTGAATGAGATGGATTCAGAATAGGCACTGAAAGGACAGTATGACCTCAATAACGTTGTCCATTGATGTTGGGTCTACTATTCACACTTTAAAAAGTAAAGTAGAGGCTTATGACTATGTTAAGCCTTTCCATTCAATATACTCATGACTCTAAAGTCTGCCACCTTTCCCAAGCCAACCTGTACTCACTTTATTTCAGCAATTAGAATTTTTATTTTAGTGGAAGTAAATCTGACGGTTCAAAGAATAAGCCAAAGTATCAAGAGATCTGCACATGGTCATTCCTATATGCCTGTATTGGGTGAATCCACTTTGACCTATTCAATGCAGCAGATTAGATTAGTGCTGTCTCCTGCCACGGCTTTCAGTTTTCCGATGTAGTTTTATCCCAGTTAATTTCCTTGAAGCTGGACTTGCAACTGACATGAGTATACTCATGTGCACAACATGTATGTGTAGAAATAAATATATAAAAATATATTTGTGATGACATATATGTATGTACAAAGACAAATATATACAGGGAGATTTTTTTTTAAAGAGGGGGAACATATTTACCAGGCTCCAAAGAAGCCACCCTTGGGTGTTCACATTCGATGATTATATCACAGAGAGTGCCCAGGTTTTCTCAGCAGACACTTGGCAGGAAGAAAGCTTCAATTTTCAACCTCTGATGCATATTGTGTGAACATTGCTTTTCTCACTCTGCTTTTGAGAGGTTAAACTTTAGACATATGGGTTTGTATCAGTGAAGGAACAAAGAAGACACTGTTTGCTACAAAAATGTGTCATATGTCTCAAATTATTTTCTACATTTAAGAAGCAAAGAAGGGTGATGCCTTACAAAGTCTGCAGGTGTCATGGCTTTCCTCATGAAGTGTGGAGGAAAGCCAATTTTGTCAATGTGTTCTGCATCTAGAGAGATGTAATTCATCTCCTCAATCCATTGGCATATGGTGTCATGATATCTGCAGATATTTTCAGTACATGTTGCTGGTGACTTGAGGACAAAATGGAAAAGTATAGGATGGGGATTAAAACAATTAGGAGGTTATTTTACAAATTTAGAACTTTTTTTTATCATGAAGAATATTTTTTTAATAAATTGATTCAAATTAAAAAGCAAGGTATAAACAAACAAATGAAAGAATTAACTTCATCTTAAATTAGGTCTCCATTATGACATTCCTGAAACTAATCTTATTAAATTTTATTTTTGTTATTGAAACTGAATTAAAGACCCAGATAGTTATATCTTAGTTGTGCTTATCATTGGACAGAAAGTTGTGCATTAGAGGACATTATTTTTCACTGTTAAATACATCAGACCTATGCTGAATGATTTTTCACTAAACTTTCATTTTGACTCAATAAATAATGGGAGCTGAGTTTGCCACAGCTCTTTTCTCATGAGTATCCATTCCGAAAACACTGAGCCATAGTTAAGAGCAGTACCATGCTTCACAGGCCTCTTGGTAAATCTCCAAAATGACCTGACATGTGTCTGCTTATCAGTGTTGAGTAACAATATGACAATGAAAGAAATGTATAAAGAAAGAAAAAATAGAATGGGCAATTCAATTTACAACTTCAATTCTCATGAGTCTGTTAGAAGAAATGACTATATCTATTTGTAAAAAAGTCAGAAAAACAAACTGATTCACTAGCTTAACCTTTTCTCACTGAAAGAAAATGTTTCTTTCCACATTTGTGCTCTTCTTCAGCCAGAGAAAATTAATCTAAATGTCAAAATACAATAAAATGCTTTACACTGAAATAGCTTTGCCTATCAATAATACATTTTCAAAGGTGTACTCTAAAACGGGGTTTATTTCCACTACGTGCACTGTTCAGAAACAGTTTCCTTATGACCAAATATCTCATTTGGACGGTTACACTTGTTTTCTGTAAATTAAATGAAAACAATGAGATATAGTGTATGAAGAGAGTTTGTTACAGGAATGAAGGGGGAGAACATTAGTCAATGTGGAAGGGAAAAGTCTAAATCAATTAAAGTAGAGAGATGACTGATTCCTAGTTTTCCAAATGTCTCTTCGGTCTGCGTGAGAATCAGATGTGAATTCTGACTGTTATCACTAGTAAATAACTTTTGTCTTGCAGCCAAAGTCCTTGGAAATCAGGGCTATTTTCCTTTCCATACAGTTTCTTGTTTGCTATCACTTGCCCCAGCAATGTCCTCAGAGTGGCACCTGTGAGCTCCTAAACATGGTATCCCTTTTCCAGTTAGAACCACAAAGAATATAATTTTCAGTTTTAGACTTTTAATGGGAACACATATCTAATTAAAATTTTTTTCTTATGGGTGCACTATCCACAGGGCTCTGGGTAGATACACAGAATTTTGGTATACATATAAAGAGGAATAAGTGTTAATTACTGAGCTTACATGAGCCATAACATTCATAACATATGCTGACACCTTTGTTTTGTTTTGGAACTTTCCAAAACTAAATTCTGAAAACTTTTCAAAACCTTAGAGTACAGGCAAGAATGAAATTAACTGTAAGATGAAAATAGACATTGTCATTTCTCTATTTTAATTTGATATTAGCTTTATATTAAATTGACCCTAATTTCTAAAGATCATTCCAAATTTCTTAGAGTATTTTTTTCCAAATACATAGGAAAACAATAAACATATCAAACACCATCTGGCTGTATTTTCCCTGAAGGGCTTTGCATATTTTTAAGTAAGAAACAAGTCTAAATATCTTGTAATTTTCACCAAAATGTTTCATAATTTCACAGCAGCATTGCTAATAAAGTACAGTATGAGTCTTTGTAATAAGCCAAAATGATTTCAAACAGCAGACTGAGTTTTAGATACTATGAAAAGGTAGTGGGTGCTGCAGAGGTGTTTTCTGCTTAGGGCAAGAAGAAAACTGAAAGAAAATTTGATTTTGGAAGGAGAATGAGAAAGTTGATATGAGTACCCATTCAGAAACTTGTGAAAGGAGTATGAGGTAACTCTTAATATTAGCTGTGAGCACTGAGATCTAGCAACAATTTTGTAGATAGAGACTAGATAATTTCCTCATATGTGGTGTATGAACATTGATGTTGAAAATCAACATTAAGATACCTGAAGAAAGAAACACCGAGATTGCAAAGTTGGATCTGATATTAATTTCCTGGTTTGGCTCGGTCATAAATCCAAGCTATCAGCACCAAGCAGAGACAGGACAGCATATGAAAGCTTATTAAGATTGGACCATGGTGCCAATATTAACAGAAAGTTTTTCTGATTCCATAGAAGCACAAGAACACTAACAGATACAATGACTTGCAGACTGGCAGACTGGTTTATTAACCTACTATGTCCTAATTCTGTGGTCACCCCTAACTCTTCTTTAGGTTATTGTAATACTCACCTAGCTGTCATCACTGAAGTCCAGAGAGTGTGAAGAATTACCTCAATGGTTTAGAACTAGCATGTGCTTCTTAAAAAATACTTGCCAGAAACAACTGGTGTTCATCGTTACTGATTCTGATACCTGATGATCAAGCCAAATAGGAACTTATTATTAATTACTTAGTATAAAATAAAATATATGAACTGGGATGAAGAGATTATTTTAGGTGAAATTGTCCATTATTTTATTGCAGTAATTATGCATTTATCTTAGTTTATAGCATAAACATTGTCAACATTGTAAATTTGTATGCAGATATATCATTTTTAGGACGCATTAAAATATAAAGTAGGTTAATGTAAACCAGTTCACTTAGAATTCATGAATTGTTCCTGTTACATTAAGGATAGTTATGAATGTAGGAAGCATACATTTTCATAAAATGTTTAATTTTTTTTCTTTATTTTTTATTTCTTCAAGTTACATCTCAATCGCAGTCCCCTTCTTATTCCCCCTCCAGTCCCACCCTCCCACCCTCAACCCCCCATCCTCTTCCCTTTTTTTTTCTTCTAAGTTTAAGGTATATCTTATTTCCCCCTACAGTTTCTCATTTCAGTCCAACAAATGGCTCTTTCTCTTATAATAATAAATACAATACAGTACAACAGAGGTAATTCGGCCACAGTTATGAGGGTTATATGGCTTAACGTACATTCCCAATGACCAGTCCATATGCATATGGTACCTGACTTTAACATTCTACTATCTAAACATCTCCATGAGTTTAAAGTTCTATATCTGACTCAACATTCATACTAATTGCAACACAATTTTAAAAGTATCTACTTAGATGTATAACACTCTCTTGACTCCTAAACAACTCAAAATTTAATTATGAGGCTTTATCTATCTGTTCTTCAATCACCTCAGAGACTTGAGAGGGATAAATATATCTGATTTTATAGGAAGTACAGGGTCTGCAGCTTCCAAAACTAAGAAATGACATACCAGTGGCTGCCTGGACAGTTCCCATTTTCTCTCCATATATTACAGCATCGCTCTTCAGTCGTTTGGCCTCGCTTCTTTGACAGACATTGATTGTAGAGCAGGGGTTATGAAGGACTTACCTACCCTGTCGTGGCAGAGCTAGGCTGTCGACTTACCTGCTTCCAGGTTTTGTCCTTTTTGGACAGCATTCTGTCTACAGTTGGAGCAAGGGGCTTTTCCTACCAAGAGATAGGCTTGCGACTAATTCAATCATCTCCCACTGGAGATTCTTCAATGCTCATCTTCTACTTGGAGTAGAATAGGGGGTGCTGTCAGGAGTTGATATGTCTTGATATAAAAAAAATCTAAAGTTACGAAAACATCTTTGAATGCCATATTCTGCAGATCTCTTGAGGTTTTGAAGAGGCCCTATCTATCTCTTATATTAGGGTAGGCAGATGTTGCTTGTCTCTTAGCAGGTTTATTTCTGATTAGCTTAGCAAGTAACTATAATAGGCTGTCATAGTACCTAACAGAATGACTGGCTTGCATAACCATTAGTTTGCATTTCTTAATTATCCTAAACAGTTCATGACAGTTAGTAGTAAAAGGCCGAAACATCACATTTCATTTTTTTTTCTTTACCTCCTAACACTTCCATCCCATTTCTCTGGGATGGGGTATCCTTATATAACAGTCCCTCATCTCAGTTGAGAGGTCGTATGAGGGCCAAGAGCCTCTTCATTCATTGGGGATCTATGAAGCAGTACCATCAGTAAAAAGTGTCTCGTTGCCTGGGAGAGAGAACCACTAAACAAACAAATCAATAAGCATACAATAGATAAAAAAAGACTAAAAAATAGAAAAAATATAACTAATATATAAAAAATAAATAAAAAATAAAAATTAAAAATAAGAAGTCTATGTCCAAGTTCCCTTTGGTGTGTTAGTTGTAGTATTGATACCTTCTACTATATAGCTAAAATCCTACTATAAGTGAATAGATGCCATATGTGTCCTTCTGAGTATGGATTAGTTCACTCAGGATGAGCTTTTCTAGTTCCATCCATTTGGCTGCAAATTGCACAATTTCATTGTTTCTGATAGCTGAATAATATTCAATTGTGTAGATGTACCACAGTTTTTTAACCCATACTTCAGCTGAGGGACACCTGGGTTGTTTCCAGTTTCTAGCTATTACAAATAAGGCTGCTATAAACATAGATGAGGAAACTTCCTTATGATTCCGTGAAGAGGCATTTGGGTGTATACCCAGAAGTGGTATGGCTGGGTCCTGAGGCAGAGCTATTCCAAGATATCGCCAGACTGACCTCCATAGTGGTTGCACAAGCCTGCACTCACACCAGCAATGGAGTAGGGTACCCCTTTCTCCACACCCTCGCCAGCATGTGCTGTCATTTGAAATTTTGATCCTAGCCATTCTGACAGGTGTGAGATGGAATCTCAGAGTTGTCTTGAGTTGCATTTCTCTGATGATTAAGGATGTTGAGCATTTCTTCAAGTGTCTTTCAGCCATTAGGGATTCCTCCTTTGTGAATTCTCTATTTAGCTCCATCCCCCATTTTTTTTTTTATTGGATTATTTGGTTTCTTGGCATTTAATTTCTTGAGTTCTTTGTAGATTTTGGATATTAGCCCTCTGTCAGATGTGGGGTTCGTGAAGATTTTCTCCCAGTCTGTAGGCTGCTGTTTTGTTTGAATGACAGTGTCCTTTGCCTTACAGAAGCTTTTCAGTTTCATGAGGTCCCATTTATTGATTTTTGATCTCAAGTCCTGAGCTGTTGGTGTTCTTTTCAGGAAGTTGTCACCTGTGCCAAATAGTTCATGGGTTTCTCTCACTTTATCTTCTAGTAGATTTAGTATGACCGGCCTTATGTTAAGGTCTTTGATCCACTTGGACTTAAGTTTTGTACAAGGTGATAAGTATGAGTCTAGCTTCATTCTTTTACAAATGGATATCCAGTTGGTAAAGCACCATTTGTGGAAGATGCTGTCCTTCTTCCATTGTGCCGTTTTGGCTTCTTTGTCAAAAATTAGGTGGCCATAAGTGTGTGGGTCTATTTCTGGATCTTCAATTCGATTCCATTGATCTACTGGTCTGTTTCTATACCAATACCATGCTGTTTTTACAACTATTGCTCTGTAGTACAGCTTGAAATCTGGGAAGGTAATACCTCCAGATGTTTTTTTATTGTACAGGATTGATTTAGCTATTCTGGGCTTTTTGTTGTTCCATATGAAATTGAGACTAGCTCTTTCCAAGTCTATAAAAATTGTGTTGGTATTTTGATAGGAATTGCATTGAATCTATATATTGCTTTTGGTAAGATGGCCATTTTTATTATGTTGATCCTACCTATCCATGAGCATGGGAGATCATTCCATCTTCTAAAGGCCTCTTCCATTTCGTTCTTCAAGGGCTTGAAGTTCTTGTTGTACAGGTGCTTTACTTGCTTGGTTAGAGTTACTCCCAGGTATTTTATGTTGTCTGTGGCTATTGTGAAGGGGGTTGTTTCCCTTATTTCTTTCTCAGCCCATTTATTTGTTGTATAAAGAAGGGCTTCTGATTTTTTTTGAGTAAATTTTGTATCCAGCCACTTTGCTGAAGGTGTTTATCAGCTGTAAGAGTTCTCTGGTGAAATTTTTGGGGTCGCTTATGTATACTATCATATCTGCAAATAGGGATAATTTGACTTCCTTGTTTCCGATGTTTATCCCCTTGATGTCCTTTAGTTGTCTTATTGCTCTAGCAAGAACTTTAAGTACTATATTGAAGAGATATGGTGAAAGTGGACATCCTTGTCTTGACTCTGAGTTTAGAGGAAATGCTTCAAGTTTCTTACCATTTATTTTGATGTTGGCCACTGGCCTGCTGTATATTGCCTTTATTATTTCTAGGTACGGCCCTTGTATGCCCGTTCTCTCCAGAACTTTTAGCATGAAGGGGTGTTGAATTTTGTCAAATGCTTTTTCTGCATCTAGTGAGATTATCATGTGGTTTTTTTCTTTCATCTTGTTTATATGGTGAATGACGTTGATAGATTTTCATATGTTGAACCATCCCTGTATCCCTGGGATGAAGCCTACTTGATCATGGTGTATGATACTTTTGATGTGTTCTTGAATTCGGTTTGCTAGTATTTTATTAAGTATTTTTGCATCAATGTTCATGAGGGAGATTGGTCTGAATTCTCTTTCTTTGTTGGGTCTTTGGTGGTTTAGGAATCAGGGTGATTGTGGCCTCGTAGAATGAGTTTGGCAATGTTCTTTCAGATTCTATTTGGTGAAAGTTTGAAAAGTATTGGTGTTAGCTCCTCTTTGAAGGTCCGGTAGAATTTGGTGCTAAAGCCATCTGGCCCTGGGCTTTTTTTGGTTGGGAGATTTTTAATGACTGTTTCTATTTCCTTAGGGGTTATAGGGCTGTTTAATCTGTTTATCTGATCTTGATTTAGCTTCGGTAGGTGGAATCTATCAAGAAAATTTTCAATTTCACTTAAGTTTTCAAATTTGGTGGAGTATAGATTTTTAAAGTAGGATCCAAATGTTCTCTGGATTTCCTCAATGTCTGTTGTTATTTCACCCTTTTCATTTCTGATTTTGTTGATTTGTGTTTTCTCCCTCTTTTAGTTAATTTGGCTAAGGGTCTGTCTATTTTGTTGATTTTCTCGAAGAACCAACTCTTGGTTTCCTTGATTCTTTGTATAGCTCTTTTTGTTTCTAAGTTGTTGATTTCACCCCTAAGTTTGATGATCTCCTGCCTTCTGCTCCTCTTGGGAGTGTTTGCTTCTTTTTTTTCCAATTCACCCAGTTTAGCTGTTAATTCACTAATATGAGCTGTCACAATTTTCTTTTGGAAGGCACTTAATGCTATGAAATTTCCTAGTAGCACAGCTTTCATTGTGTCCCACAGGTTTGGGTATGTTGTGTCTTCATTTTCGTTGGATTTTAAGAAGTCTTTGATTTCCTTCTTTATTTCTTCCCTGACCCAGTGGTCCTCTAGTAAAGAGTTGTTCAATTTCCATGTGAGTGTACACTTTCTGTTGATTCTTTTGCTATTGAAGTCCAGCTTTATTCCATGGTGGTCTGATAAGAAACAAGGGGTTATTTCAATTTTCTTGTATCTGTTGAGGCTATCTTTGTGTCCAACTATATGGTTGATTTTGGAGAAGGTTCCGTGAGGTGCTGAGAAGAAGGTGTATTCTTTTGTGTTTGGGTGAAACGTTCTGTATATATCTGTTAGGTCCATTTGTTTCATGATCTCTGTTAGACTCATTATTTCTGTTTGGCTTCTGTCTTGATGATCTGTCCATAGTTGTGAGTGGGGTGTTGAAGTCTGCCACTATTAAAGTATTTGGATCGATGTGCGATTTAAATTTTAGAAGCGTTTCTTTTATAAATGTAGGTGCCTTTGTATTTGGGGCATAGATGTTCAATATTGAGATGACCTCTTGGTGGATATTTCCTTTAATGAGTATGCAATGCCCTTCTCTGTCTTTTTTTATTAACTTCAATTGGAAGTCTATTTTGTTTGATATTAGGTTGGCTACTCCAGCTGGTTTCCTGGGTCCATTTGCTTGGAAGACCTTTTCCCAGCCCTTTACTCTGAGGTAGTGTTTATCTTCAATAGTGAGGTGTGTTTCTTGTATACAGCAAAAAGATGGGTCTTGTTTACGGATCAAGTCTGTAAGTCTGTGTCTTTTTGTTGGCGAGTTGAGTCCATTGATGTTGATAGATATTAGTGACCAGGGTTTGTTATTTCCCATTATTTTGGTATAGCTGGCTGTCTTGTGTTTCTCTTTTGTTCAGTTTCTGTGGAGGTTTTATTTCCTCTGTTTTCTTGGGTATAGTTATCTTCTCTGTGTTGGAATTTTCCTTCTAGGATCTTCTGTAGGGCTGGGTTTGTGGGTAGATATTGTTTGAATTTGATTTTGTCATGGAATATCTTGTTTTCTCCTTCTATGTTGATAGAGAGTTTTGCTGGGTATAGTAGTCTGGCTGGGCACCTATGTTCTCTCAGGGCTTGTAGGACATCCGTCCAGGCCCTTCTAGCTTTTAAAGTTTCTGAGGAGAAGTCAGGTGTGATTCTGATGGGTCTGCCATTGTATGTGACTTGGCCTTTTTCTCTTACAGCTTTTAATATCCTTTCTTTTTCTCTACATTTGGAGTTTCTATTGTTATGTGGCGAGAGGAGTTTCTTTTCTGATCTAATCTGTTTGGTGTTCTGTAAGCCTCTTGGATTTTTACTGGCATCTCTTTCTTTAGGTTTGGGAAGTTTTCTTCTATGATTTTGTTGAAGATATTTCCTGGACCATGGAGTCGGGAGTCTTCTCTTTCCTCTATGCCTATAATTCTTAGGTTCCGTCTTTTCATTGAGTCCTTGATTTCTTGGATGTTGTGGGTGAGAGATTTTTTAGCCTTCTCATTTTCTTTGGATGTTGTACTGATTTCTTCCATCGAATCTTCCATGCCTGCGATCCTGTCTTCCATCTCTTGCATCCCATTTTTCATACTCACATCTGTAGTTCCTGTTCTCTTCTCTTGATTTTCCATTTCCTCTTTTAACTCTGACTGTGTTTTCTTTATTGTTTCCATTTCTATTTTCATGTCTTGAATGGTAGTGTTCGTTTTGTACATTTCCTTCTCCTGTTTGCTTGTTTTTGTCTGGAGATCTTTCTTTGCTTTATCCTTTTCCTGTTCAAGCTTGGTCACCTTGGCTTGGAGCTCTTTAATGATGCTATTCATTGTTTTGACTTGTAGAATTGTGGCTTCTTTGAAATCCTTCATAGTTTTAAGTTAGTTCTTCTTGAAGGGACTTTATCACTTTCCATAATGTAGAATTGTCATCGTTTTCATGTGTTTCAGTTGTGGTGAGGTGGTTCGGGCTGGACGGAATAGCGTTGCTTTCTTTTGTTGGAGACATATCGCTCTGTTTTTTTTTTTTTTTTTGTCTCTGGCCTCTGGCCATGAGGAATTTTTTTTTTTTTTTTTGCTGTCTTCTGGACTTGGGTCCAAAGGGGGCACTGTGGTGTAGGAGTTGCCTTACTTCACCCCTATAAAGAGAGTCATTCAGTCCCGCCTCCCAGGTGGGGACCTAATTAATACAGGTGGTGGAGCTGTGCACAAGTAAGCTCTGATTCCCCGCCGGAAGGGCCCTTACTAGTACAAAAGTTCGATATAGGACAGTTTCAAATATCTCACAGTTTGCTCCAGGGTTGGTTCCTGTAAGGGGTAAATCTGCAGTTCAGCTCCAATAGCCTTGCTGCTCCCGAGGCTTAGAAGCTGGCCTGTGACGTCACAGACTGGGATCTGAAGGCGCTTTGCAGTGGAGCTACTTCACTGCCAAGGGTCGCAACATTTCCCAGATAATTGGATTGTCTGTGTGAGACCTGGGAGTGCCCAGCAGGGTGGGGATTATCTCTGTGTGGTTTCTGAATCTGCTGGCTGGGTATTAGGTTGGGACTTACCAGGTATTTCTCCTTTTGGGGGGATGGGTTATCCCGATTCCCGGGTTCAGAGGCTTCCTAGCGTGTCCGAGAGTTGGAAGGGGCGTCCTGCCCAGGCATCTTCCGTGGTCCCTGTGTAGCTGGGTGAGATTTAGAAGGGGTCGTGCCCTTTGTACAACATCCTGCAACACTTGCCGCCTTGTGACTGTTGACCCCAAAATCAAAATATGTCCGTGCCGGCCACCACCATCTTGGATCCCCCATAAAATGTTTTATAATAATGCAGATCTAGCTTTACTTGTCATCTATACTTATAATCTATATCTATTATATGTATACATATATCTGGAATGTTCATCTACTTACTATGATCTTTTACTTTCTAAATTTACAAGTTCATCACTATGGTCTTCTTGGTTGGTACTAAACTGTTCAGCAGACTTCATGACATAGTATGTAATGAAATAAAATTTGAACAGGCCCCATAAATTCCAAATATATGGCAATCAAAAAATTAAAGTATAAGTTTATATGACTATTGTGAATAATATAAATAGTAAAAAGTAACAAAATGCCAAGTCCATTAGAATCTCTTTTCAATTTGGACATTTCTAGTGAATTAGAATCTCTTTTCAATACAGCACCAAACCCATTCAATTCGCACTCTGAACATATTTAATACCTTGTGTGTGTGTGTTTGTGTGTGTGTGTGTGTGTGTGTGTGTGTGTGTGGTTACAGACAGAAGAGACTCATATGTAAGCTATATCTATCAAGTGATATAATATATTTTATCATTAAATTTTTCAATGATTTTCAGCAATTTTTATCACAAAATTATAGTAAGAAAGGTTTTCTCAATACACTATTGTTGTGTTAAATATAGGTTTGCATGGGTGGTGGGATAAGAGTGACAATTATTCTCCTGACAGAATAAAGGAAAACATTGTAGTAGGAGTTGCTGGGATATGTTAACCAGTATGAGATGCTTCAATTTAGATCACTATTGAAGAAAGAAAAGAGACAGACATAACACATTTTAAATGTACAGGAACTATACATGTAATAAAATCTTGAAAATACAGAACTTGAAATAGCAAAAAGACCATCAGATCAAATTTTCTAAAGAAGAAACTACTCTTCAGAAAGTAGTTAGTCTTACCAGTCCTGCATTGTTGGATTAGTATCTTTAGCAAATAACCATAGAGAAACTGCCACTCTCATACCAAAGGAATTGCTGATCATCATCTCTCTATGTGGAAGTAAATTGCTTCTTCAACTAGAAAAATTCAATAGCAGTTTCAAATGTGTCAACATATGACATGCTCACTTATATTATATACATTTTGCTATTAAATAAATATAACTTAAATTTAAGAGTGACAAAAAGAGAAAAGGTGAAAGGAAAAAGAAAAATATCCAAGATAATAAAGACATAAAAGAGGAAATTTTTACAACAGATCCCAATGAAGTAGCAAAGATTGTTAGGAATACATTGCTAGCATGTTCCATGAAACATGAAAAAAATCTGGAAAGAGAAGAATTTCTAAACTCATATGACTTATAAAAAGTTTAACCAGACCCATGCTATACAAGGAAGTTGAAGTAAAGAATTTCTCTAAAAATAAAATCTCAAAAAAATAAGTGGAATCACTACTAAATTACCATAGTGATAAAGGAAACCTGATACCAATACTTCTCAAATTCTTCTACAAAGTAGGATAGAAGGAATACTATCAAATTTATTCTGTGAAGTCAATTGACCTGACACTAAAACTGGATAAACTCAAAACAAAACAAAGAAACTAAACTAAACAAAACCAACAACAACAATGAAAACTACAGACCAATTTCCCTGATGAACAGAGACGCAAAATTTCTGAACAAATACTAACAAATGGACATTCAAAACACAGATTATACAGGACTGGAGAGATAGATGTCTTAGCAGTTAAGAGTACTAGCTTCTCTTCCAGAGGACCTGGGTTAGAATCCCAGCCAAGTCACAGCACACAACAATCTGTAATGTCAATTTTAGGGAGTCTCGCACCATTTTCTGGACTTTATCAATGTGGTTTACACACACACACACACACACACACACACACACACACACACACACACACATATATATATGCAGACAAAACATACACATAAAGTAAAATTTCAAAAAAGTTTATTATGGTAAAATTCGTTTCATCCTACAGGTGAAAGCTGTTTCACTGTATAATAGTCAATAAATGTAATACACCATATAAATAAGCTTAGTTATGAAAATCCTTTGATAATTTCAATAGATTTGGAAAGGGCATTTGACAAAATTTCACCTGCCTTCATGATAAAAACCTTGAAGAAAATAGGAGTAGTAAGAAAATACCTCAAAATAAGAAAGGCAGGATATGAGAAATAAATAACAAAAAAGGTGTTAGCAGAAACAAGACAACATAAGAAGGATATAAATGAGATAAAAAATAAGTATGTAAGCCTCAGTCCTCTGGGGCAAGCCCAGTTGCCCTGAACTGTGCACTGTTACTCTGAGCTCCATTGTATGGACCCTGCTCTGCTAGCTGTCACCAGGCTTACTGTAGTAGAAGCATCCAGGTTAGATCCCATCCCTTGAAAAATTCTATCTGCCCAGTTCCCGGGACATCCCAAAATGCCTAGAGCTATGTGCTGCCCTCTACCCCCAGCTCATTGGCCACCGCTCCAATGGACTCTACCAGGCCTGCTACACCAGGAATATCCAGGAACACCCAGGAACAGTGAGATGGCTAGAGGCCAGAATAAGAACACAATCACCAAGAGCCAAGGCAGTATAACACCTTCAGAGCACAGTTATCCTACTACATCAAGCCTTGGATATCCTAATACAACTGATGCACACACACAAAAAAAGACCTTAAATCCATCTTATAAAGATGATAGAGGCTTTTAAAGTGGAAATTAATAAATCCCTTGAAGAAATACAGGAAAGTACAATCAAACAGCTAGAGGCCTAATAAAACACGTAAAGAAGAAACACAGGAAATATAATCAAACAGGTGAAGCAAATGAATAACACACTTCAAGACCCAAAAATGGAAGTTGAAGCAATAAAGACTACACAAACTGAGAGAAACCTGGTGGTATAAACCCAGGGAAGAAAACTGGAACAACAGATGCAAGCATTACCAACAGAATCAAAAGATGGAAGAGAGAATCTCAGGCATAGAAGATTCAATAGAAGAAATATATCACTCATAGAAAATGTTAAATCTTCATTTAACATTTCCTGTTTCCTGGACACAAAACGTCCAGGAAATCTGGGATAATATGAAAATATATAATCTAAGAAGGATAGGAATAGAAGAAGGTTAAGAGTTCCAGCTCTAAGGACTAGAAAATACTCTCAACAAAGGCATAGAATAAAATTTGCCCACCCTAAAAAAAAAAAAAAAAGAGATGCCTATAAACATACAAGAAGCTTACAGAACATGAATTAGATTGGACCAGAAAAGAAAATCCTCCCACCACATAATAATCAAAACAATAAATTTACAAAACAAAGAAATAATATTAGAAGCAACAAGAAAAGGCCAAGTAACTATATATAGGCAAGCCTGTCAGAATTATACCCAACTTCTCAAAAGAGACTCTCAAAGCTAGAACGACCTGGAAAGATGTCTTGAAGCTCCTAAGGGACCACAGATATAAACCTAGACTACTGGACACAGCAAAACTCTCAATAACCATAGATGGAAAAAACAAGATATTCCAAGACAAAAGTAAATTTAAACAATATCTGACCACAAATCCAACCTTACAGAAAATACTAGTAGGAAAACTCTGACCTAAGGATGTTAACTAAGAAATAAACACCCAAGAAAACACAGGAAATAAATAATGCCACACCAGCAAAAATAAAAGAAGGGAATCAGGGGGCTGGAGCTCAGGGCTCAGCAGCTAAGAGCACTGGCTGTTCTTCCAAAGGACCCGGGTTCAAATCCCAGCACCCACATGGCAACTCACAACTGTCTCTAATTCCTGTTCCAAGGGATCTGACATTCTCACACAGATATACATGGAGACAGAACACCAATTTAATAAAATAAAATAATAAAAAAGAAGTTAAAAAAGAAGGGAAGCATCCCCCCCACACACACTAACACCACCAACATTAAAATAATAGGAATTAACAATCATTGGTCATTAATATCTCTCAACATCAGTGAACTAAATTCTCCAATAAAAAGATAAAGCCTATCAGAATGGATGCAAAAACAGGATCCATCATTCTGCTGCATACATAAATACATCTCACAAACAAAGATAGATATTACCTCAGAGTAAAGGGCAGAAAAATATTTTCAAAGCAAATAGACCCAAGAAACAAGCTGTAGTAGCTATTCTAATATCTAGTAAAATAAATTTTCAATGAAAATTAATCAAAAGGGTTGGTAAAGGACACTTCATTCTCATCAAAAGAAAAATCCACCAAGATGATGTCTCAATTCTGAACATCTATGCCCCAAATGCAAGAGCACCCACATTCGTAAAAGAAATATTACTAAAGCCTAAACTGTACATCAAACCTGACACATTAATAGTGGGAGACTTCAACACAACATTCTAACCAATGGACAAATCATCAAGACAGAAACTAAACAGAGAAAAAGTGAAACTAACCAATGTTATAAATCAAATGGACCTAAAAGTTATCTGTAGAATGCCTCACCAAAACACAAAAGAATATATCTTCTCAGCACCTCAAAGAACCTTCTTCATGAAGTCACAAAGCAAACCTCAATAGATACAAGATAATTGAAATAATTCCTTATATCTTGTCATACCACCATGGATTAAAATGGGACTTCAACAACAACAGAAGCAAGAGAAAGCCTACAAACTCATGGAAACTGAACAACTCCTTACTCAATGTTCTCTGGGTCAGGGAAGAAATAAAGAAATGAAAGACTTTCTAGAATTCAACAAAAATGAAGACATAACATACCCAAACTTATGGGACACAATGAAAGCAGTGGTAAAAGGAACATTCATAGCAGTAAGTGCCTTCATAAAGTAGTTAGAGCGATCTCATACTAACAATTTTAAAGCATACCTGAAAGCTCTAGTTCAAAGAGAAGCCTACATACCCAAGAGGAGTAGATGGCAGGAAATAATCAAATTCAGAGTTGAAATCAATAAATTAGAAACAAAGAGAACAAAGAATCAATGAAACCAAGAGCTAGTTCTTTGAGAAAATGAACAAGATAGACAAATCCTTAACCAAACTAACTAAAAGGCAGAAAGACAGTATCCAAATTAACACAATCAGAGATATAAAGGGGGACATAACAACAGACACTGAAGATATCCAAAGAATCACTAGGTCTTATTTCAAAAGCCTATACTTCACAAAATTGGAAAATCTAAGTGAAATGGATGATTTTCCAAATATATACCCCTAACCAAAGTTAAGTCAAAATCAGTTAAACTATGTAAATAATACTATAACCCCCAAGTAAATAGAAGCAGTCATTAAAAGTCTTCAAACAACAACAAACAAACAAACAAACAACAAACCCCAACAAAAC
Organism: Lophiomys imhausi; assembly: GCA_907164525.1. Classification (NCBI taxonomy): domain Eukaryota; kingdom Metazoa; phylum Chordata; class Mammalia; order Rodentia; family Muridae; genus Lophiomys; species Lophiomys imhausi. The sequence continues at coordinate 144,969 of CAJQZJ010032443.1, forward strand.
AAAACAAAACAAAAAACATAGCCAGATGGTTTTAGGGAAGAATTCTACCAGAATTTCAATCATGAGCTAATACCAATACTCCTCAAACTATTCCAGAAAATAGAAAAAGAAGGAACATTACCAAACTTATTTTATGAGGCCAAAGTCATCTTGATACCTAAACCACACAAAGACCCAACAAATAAAGAGAATTTCAGACCAATTTCCCTTATGACCATTGATGCAAAAATACTCAATAAAATACTTGTAAACTGAATCCAAGAACATATCAAAAACATCATGCACCATGTGATCATCATCATATGGTTTCCTCCCAGGTACACAAGGGTGGCTCAATATGTGAAAAACCCATCAATGTAATTCACCATATAAACAAACTGAAAAAAAAGATCATCTCATTACATGTTGAAAAACCTTTGACAATATCCAACGCTCCTTCATGTTAAAAGTATTGGAAAGATCAGGGATACAAGGCACCTACCTAAACATAATAAAGACAATTTACAGCAACCCAGTAGCCAACATCATATTAAATGGATAGAAACTTAAAGCAATTCCACTAAAACCAGGGATAAGACAAGTCTGCCCACTCTCTCCCTATCTAGTCAATATAGAACTTGAAGTTTTAGCTAGAGCAATAAGACAACTAAAGGAGATCTAGGAGATACAAATCAGAAAGGGGGAAGTCAAAGTATCTATTTGCAGATGATATGATAGTATACGTAAGTGACCTCCAAAATTCTACCAGAGAACTCCTACTGCTGATAAACACCTTCAACAAGTGGCTGGATAGAAAATCAACTCAAAAAAAAAAAAAATCAGTAGCCCTCCTTTCTACAAAGAAAAAATGGGATGAGAAAGAAATTAGGGAAACAACACCTTTCACAATAGCAATAAATAATATGAAATATCTTTGTGTAACTCTAACCAAATAAGTGAAAGACTTGTATGATGAAAACTTCAAGACTCTGAAGAAAGAAGTTGAAGAAGATATTAGAAGATGGAAAGATCTCCTATGCTCATGGGTTAATAGGATTAACATAGTAAAACTGGCTATCTTACCCAAAGCAATCTGCATATTCAATGCCATTCCCCTTAAAATTCCAACACAATTTTTTACAGACCTGGGAAGAGCAATTCTCAACTTCATATGGAAAAATAAAAAACACAGGATAGCTAAAAGAATCCCATACAATAAAATAACTCCTGCATGTATAATCATCCCTAATTTCAAGCTGAACTACAGAGCAATACATATAATAACCACATGGTATTGGCATAAAAACAGACAGGGTGATCAATGGAATCTATACAAAGACTCAGAAGAAAAAACCACACAGACCTATAGACACTTGATTTTTGACAAAGGGGCTAAAACCATACAATGGAAGAAAGCATCTTCAACAAATGGCTCCTGTCTAACTGGATGGCTGCAAGTAACATAATGAAAATAAATTCATATTTATCACTCTCCACAAAACTCAAGTCCAAGTGGGTAAAAGACCTCAATCAGATACACTAAATCTAATAGAAGACAAAGTATCTATTTCTATTTTTCCTACTATGTATTTGGTCAATGCTTTCATGCATCTGGAAAAGGATTGTGAAACTATTGAAGCCTTTTGGTTGGGGCAACTCTCGAATATTGGCTTAAGGTTCTCTGACTCTCTTTCTGGACCCTGGCACCCTGTTGGGTGTAAGCTAAGACCTTTTGGCCTCTCATACAAACAAACAAACAAACAAAAAACTGGAAACACAGAAGCCATCAATCATCATTAGGATGGCTGCCAGTCTCTTAAACTGCGGGGCAGGCTTGTGATGGTTGGGGTACGCCAATTCCCCAAGACACCTGTCTTGGAAATGTTGACCATTGCTGGCAATAGTTCCTATCTTTGTCTATCATAGGAAACAATTTATCATGTAAAAAAGAACCTTAAGTTAAGGGGGTATGTACTCTCCTAAAAATCCCATGGCATAAAATTTGGTAAAAAGAAAATCTCATTATTTTGGGAAGAGGTCGTTCAGTTAGTACCCCATGTGATCACAAGTAATATTTACAACCCAGACACATGGACATAGATTGTTTCCCTCACCCAAGATAGGAATATGTAGCAACCCTCAACATGGGGATCACTCCATAAGGGGGTTCTCAGGGAAAAGTGAGTGTGCTGCCTGGCTGAGCCTCTAGTCTTCACTCCAAAGACAAACAGATGTGACAGGGGTGATGTCTAAGCATTTCCTGTTTTTAGTATTTCTTTCTTTGGTTTATATACAGTACCAAATGGGTGTTCCCCATAAGGTTTTGTGGGCCAATCACATTAAAGGTCACTATATCAAATCACATAGCACAGCCTGGTAACATGGTGCTCATGCACTGATCACAAGCATGGAAGTCTTGCCCACCCAATCAACTATACCCACAATCAGGCTTCAACTCTGCCCCACATCCAACCGAAGCTATCTTATATATCTCCCACAAGGACTTTCGTTTTCTCAGCAACGAAGCATTTCTCAAAGCATCCAATTCCTGGGTCCCCACAGGAATAGCCAGGAAGGAAGAAACCCCTCTAATCATTTTTTTTTTTTTTGCCCATTATATCAGCAATCAGAAAATGCTTAGGAAGTTTTGAAACAGACCAGACCTCATGGATGAATCTACTTTCCCTCAACCAGAGCAGTCTGAAAACAAGGGCCTTAAAGACTGCTCTGCTTCAGATCTCACAGCCTTTATCCAATTAATACAAAATTAAAACTATATACCCACCAGTACCCCACTACAACTCGGAGGGATTGCCAAGCAAGCCATCAGCCCCACCCAGCCCTCCTCCTTCTTTCCAACAACCTAGCTCTCAGGATTCCATAATAAAAACAGATAATCATTCAGCCTCCCACCCTCTCCTCGCTAAATCCAAGGGAGTGGTCCTTGCTTCTCCTTGCCCTAGTTAACAAAACCTCACCCTTCAAAATTAGGCACAAAAAATAGAGGAGAAGCTACCTAACTACATGGCCTCTCAACTCCCACCCTCTACCATGGAACAGTTTAGCAATTTCTGTGATTCTGTAAGGAAAGCAAAACGACCTCAGATTAAAACCCCAGAGAGTTTTGTTGACCCCTCAACCCATGCCTCCAATTTGGAGCCAGAATTTCAGGGACCCCAGGCATTACTATTTAATATCAACCCCACACAAAACAGACCATTTAAATGGTACTCATACCAAACTAAAGTTTTAAAAGAACAGTTAGTACAAGCTAGAATACAGGCTCAGTTAAATCCCTTTATAAAGAAATTTACCAGAGAGCCATGTGAGCCCTCAGCACCACATGCTTCACACCCTCTTCTGAGAACCTCCCACATTCTCTCTGGCCTGATGCACGGAGATCAGACCAGATGACCTCCAGAGAACAGTATGGCACCTGGGATCCCCAGCAGTAGCTGGTGTGACTCCCCTCTTCCCCCTGCCCGTGTGTTCCAGCAGTGAACACCACCTGGGAAAGAATAGGCGGATCCACAGCTGCATGGGCACTTTTCTCTTAAGGTTCTGCTCCACCGTGACCAGGGGGATCAGAGAAAAGCCTTAACTGGTGGCATTGTGCTTTTCTCCTGTGCTCATCAGGAAAGGCAGAGAGAAATGCAACCTGATCCCTCACAGACTGAACTTTAACTGGGACCCTGTCCAAGTCAAGGGCAGAGAGGGTCCCTACTGCCCCACCCCCCGCTTGTGGCACTGCCCAGAGCCAGGAGCTCTTGGCATTTTCTGTCACCAATGGCATGCCTACTGTGGTTTGTTCCTTGCAAAATCAGATTGCCATTCTTTAAAAAAAAATGGTTCTTTCCAAAGCTAAATACTTATCTGAACATCTCTGGCAAGAGACAGGAGGGCTCTGCCCTCACGGGACTACACCCAGTGCTTCACCCGGCATACCACCCTCCTTCTCCTGTCTCTACCAGCCAAGATGGTTTTTGGTTCCCCTCCTCAAGGAACCAGAGTGTATTCACCGAGAGGAGGAGGGCGAACTTGCTGAACAATTGCAGACTCAAATTCCAGCCCTGTCAGGAGTCCTTCCTCCATGCTACCACCTGGCCCATAGTAGGTTCTCCAAAGATAACAGCTAAAGCAGGCAACTGGCAGAAGAGCTGTGAGCCTCTCCCCAAGACCAGGCTCGCATGGCATCGGAGTTGAAAGGACCAGTTACCCCTGGCCCAGCTGATCACACACAGAGTAGATTGTGCATACTAGCCAACACAGAGCTACAGGAATGATGGGTGGAGTTTCACTTTTACAATTTGAGATTGTAAAACTCATGGCTTGAAACTCTGCAGCCCACCCAAAGATTAATTAAGAGTTTTCATGAAATGTTTGTTCTTCCCTAGTAACAAAACTAACTAAAATGAATTTTTTCTCTAATAAAGGAATAACCATGATAAATTTTGTTTAAATGCTTATTTTTCAATAAATCGGAGCAAGTAGACAAAATTGTTTTGCAAGCCTCTGCCTGACACAAAGATGCATATCTAATACCTTTAAGAATTCCTTTAAATTAGCTGGGCATAGTGCACACCTTTCATCCCAGCACTCAGGAGGCAGAGGCAGGTGGATAGCTGTCAGTTTGAAGCCAGCCTGGTCTACAAAGTGAGTCCAGGACAGACAAGATTAACCAGAGAAACCCTCTCTCAAAAAACAAAACAAAACAAACAAACAAACAAAAATTCCTTTAAGCCTCACGGGCTCATCTTGGACTCACCTATTACAGCTCAGATGGACTATAATGACTGATTTAAAACTGACTTTAAGAAAAATAAATAAATAATGCTCATGTTAGTCTGATCAATTCTTTGGTTTATAAAACTAATATTTTAGCAATTCCTTTTTATTTTGCCAGTTTATCTAATGTGCCTTTTCAGTATAGTGTCAATACCAAAATTAATTGAAAGGTATGCTTTGCCTTCCTATATATATTTCATTTTAACTATTTAGTCTTCTATGAGTAAAACTAAGACTATCTACCTAAAACAGTTTATTCCCCATCAAGAAACGGCATGTATCTTTCAAAATGACACATCCCAGTAGTTAACAATTTCCTAACATATTTCCTTCATGAAAGCAGGATTAACCCAAAGACCTGGTTTCTAATGTTCCTTTGCTTTATGCAGTCAAGTAAAAAAAAATTTTTTTGTTTTTTGTTTTTTTGAGACATGGTTTTTCTGTATAACAGAGCCTGGCTCTCCTGGACTCACTCTGTAGACCAGGTTGGTCTAGAACTCACAGAGATCCTCCTGCCTCTGCCTTCCAAGGGCTGGGATTAAAGGTGTGCTCCACTATGCCCTGGCCACCTCCCCATCCCCCACCTGGCCTGGTAAAATCCCATCCCCTTCCCTGCCAACTTCACCCACCCAGAGGGCTTTTGTGTGTGGGAAGGGCATCAGGAAGGCCAGTTCCGCATTCCTGGCACTCCCTATGGGCATTTTTGAGTCCCATAGGGATACCCCAGCCCATGAAAGATACGTCATTCTCCTTCCCCACCCCTACACCTCTTATTCCTCGTGGGATTCCCTCTGGTCTCAATCTCTAAGGCTGTTGGACTCACTCAGGAGCTCCAGGTCCCAAATAAACTGACCCTTTTTACTCTAATTCGACTGGAACTGGCTTATTTTGTCGGTGGAGTTACACCACCTATAAAATAACCAATCACACAGGTCACAAAATTAGCATGACTTTTCTTTCAGCTACTCTAAGCAGATGGGATAAACCACACACTAACATTCCCTGTTTGATCAGATATCTGCTCTACCCCTACCCCTCTCTTCTCTGCCTGCATGATGCAATGCAAACAGGAATAGCCTCCTGCATAGACACCGCAACTACTAGGGTTTCTGACCCCTTGTGATTATGTCACAGGTTTATCTGTAGGAGCTTGAGGAGATCCCCTTAGAGCTGGGAAGAACCTAAAAAGAAGACAGATCTTCATCACTCTGCTCATCCAACCACTGTCTCACTGTCTCATTGGGTGCCATGGAAGCTGCTGGAGCAGCCCTCATCTAGACACCATCTGACCAGTGACTTCCAAGAGCAGACTTGAAGCCATGACTTCCACTGTGAAGAGTCCCCAGTCTCTTCAATGCTAGATTACCTCCCTGGTTATCTCTAAAAATCTCTGGAGAGATCTCTGGGCTCCCCATGTCCACTACACTTTTGATAGCCTGGTCCCTACCCCTCATTAGCCCTTTGATTATGCTGTGTTTTATTTTGATGCTTGCACCCTAATTCCTCCAAATTTTAAGATTTTTAAATTTTACTGATTCAATACCAAGCTGTATGAAACATAGGAGCAGAGACTACACTGACACCTCTACTTTGTAGAATAAACCAGGGATATGTGGGGATTTATGCTGATGGAGGGGAAGTCTGGGATGGCCAAAAAGCCTTTCAGCTTGACACTAGAGTGATGGATTTCCGATTCCAGAAGTAAGCTCTCTTTCTCTTTCTTTGCCCCCACAATGAATGTCTGAGTCTGCTTACTTTGGGCATGGGGGGAAAGTGCTCTTCTTTCCATGAAAGATCCACTAACTCCACTTGCCAGGCTGACCAGGTTTGAACAGGCATGCTAGGCCTGTTTGGGGTACATGCTCCTCTCAAGAGGGGCTGAATTTCTGCTGCTGCTCTTGTACCACCCACCTGGCCACCTAGCCTGGTTCCAAAAGCAGATCCACTGCCAACCTTTTCTGTCTGGACTGGTGTAGCCCATACATTCCAGCGTGGAGGAGCCTGCATTCCTGGCCTGATACATGACCAGGCTGGAAATCCTACATCAGCAACCACAGGGAATAACCATGAATGCATTGGTACAGGAGACAACTTCCTGAAGAGAACACCAACCGCTCAAGCACTAAGATCAACAATCAGTAAATGGGATCTCCTGAAACTGAAAAACTTCTCTTAGACAAAAGGAGCTGTTAATAGGACAAAATGGCAGCCCACAGAATGAGAAATGATCATCACCAACCCTCCATCTGACAGAGGGCTATTATCTGAAATATATAGATGACTCAAGAAATTAAACACCAACAAAACCAAATAACCCAATTTAAAAAGTACAAAGTTAAGCAAAAAATTCTCAACAGGAATTTCTAATGGCCAAGAAGCACTTAAAGAAATGTTCAACATCCTTAGTCATCCAGGAAATGCATATCAAAATGACTCTGAGATTCCATCTTACACATATCAGAAAGACTAAGATCAAAAGCTCAAATAACAGTACATGTTGGTGAGGATATAGAGCAAGGGGAATACTCCTCCATTGATGGTCAGAGTGTAAATTTGTACAACCATTTGGCAATAAATCTGGTGCTTTCTCAGAATAATGGGAATAGTTCTACCTCAAGACCCAGCTATACTACTTTTGGACATGTAACCAAAAGATGCTCCACCATACCACAGGGACACTTGCTCAGTTATGATCATAACAGCTTTATTCGTAATAGCCAAAAACTTAAAAAAAAACCCATAGATGTCCCTTAACTGAAGAATGAATAAAGAAACTGATGCATTTATACAATGGAACACTATTCAACTATTAAAAACAAAGGGCATCTTGAAATTTGCAGGCAAATAGATAGCATTAAAAAATATCCTAAGTGAGGTAACCTTGACACAGAAAGACACGCATGGTATATACTCACCTATAGTGAGTATAGTGGATATTAGCTATAACGTGTAGAATATCTAGGCTTTTGGGTCTGTAGAATATCCATACACCCAAAGATACCAAGTAACAAGGAAGGCCCAAGGGAAGATGCTTGTATCTCACTCAGAAGGGGAAATAAAAAAGACATCTGAAGTAGATGGAGGGAAATGGGTCGGGGGCAGGGGGTAGAGAAGGAAACAGGTGTGGTGATCAGGAGTAAGGAGGGTGGGAGGCTGGGTGAGAGAATGGAAATCAATGGGGGCAGGAACTCAGGTGAAACTTCAAATTAATTAATTAATGTAGTTATTAGTAAGTATAAACTGTAAGATTAGGCCGGCAGAGTAGCTGGCGGCTTGGCAGAGGAGCAGGTGGCCTGGCTTAACTGGTTGCCTGACTTATCCTGGAGAAAGAGAGCCCCAGGACCAAAGGTGGCCCACACCACCTGTAACCTAAACTCTGCTAATTAATATAAGTTGTTATATTAGGCTGGTAGAAATACTGGTGGCTTGGCGGGAGATTTGCCTGGGCTCAAGGGGAGTCTGGGAGTCCAACAGCCCGGGACTGCTTTGACTGAGGGCCTATAAGCCACCACAGTCTTTTCCCTATTAATTAAACACACCAAGACCTTTTAATGTTTTAACGCTTAGCCCTTAGCTGGGCAGACTCTCAATTAGCTACTCTGAGTTAACAGGGATTGGATCACCTAATCCCAAACCACCATGTACCTGCGAGTACCTTCCAGCATTCTCCAGACGTCTGTCTCCTTCTGTGTCTCCCAGCAGAAAGAGAAGACTCTGTGTGTGCCCAGAGTTCCTGTTCTGATCTCAGGAAATACCGCCTTCCTATACTCTTTCTGCCCAGCTAACTGGCTATAAGTGACTTTTATTAACCAATCAAGAGAATGCCTCAGAAGGGGCGGTAACCAGATCTCAGCATTGAATTCAATGTGTCAGAAAGAATATTAGACCTTCCCTCAAAACTCAGGAGTGGGGAGCCTTCTGGGAGTCTATGGGGGTGTGACTCAAACTGAGACTTCTACTAGTGGGGGATATGGAGCCTGAAGAGGCTACCTCCAATAGTCAGGTGGGACTTCCAGTAGAGGGAGGTGTGCACCAACTCCTCCACAAAAACCTTTGACTCAAAATTTGTCCTGCGTGCAAGTAGTGCAGGGATAAAGGTGGAGCAGAGAACGAGGGAAGGACCAACCAATGACTGGCCCAACTTGAGACCTACCCCATGACAGAGAGACAATTCCTGACACTATTACTGATACTCTGCTATGCTTGCAGACCAGAGCCTAGCATAATTGTTTTCTGAGAGGCTTCATCCAGCAACTGATGGAAACAGATGCAGAGACCCAGAGCCAAACAGCAGGAGGAGCTCTGGGAGTCTTGTGAAAGAGTTAGGGAAAGGATTGAAGGAACTGGAGAGATCAAAGACACCACAAGAATAACTGCAGAGTAAAATAACCTGGGCCTACAGGGGCTCACAGAGACTGAACCACCAACCAAAGAGCATGCATGTGCTGGACCTAGACACCATACACATATGTAGCATATGTGCAGCTTGTTATTCTTGTGAGTTCCTTAACAATTAGAGCACAGGTTGTCTCTGACTCTGTTGCCTGCCTTTGGATCTTTTTCCCATCCCTGGGCTACCTTGTCCGGCCTCAGTGGGAAAATATTCACCTACTCCTACTTCAACTTGATATACCAGGGTAGGTTGGTACCTGTAGGAGGCCTCCCCTTCTCTAAAGATTAGTGGGTGTGGCAATAGGGAAGGAGTGTGAGGGTGTGAAGGGGGGACTGGGAGGAGGTAAGGGAATGGGCTGTGATCATGCTGTAAAGTGAATAAAAAATAGAGCCTAAATTAAGCTAAGTTATATCCAACATCTCAGCAATAAGACCAAAAATCAATAAATGGGACCTTATGAAACCGAAAATTTTCTGTAAGGCAAAGGACACTTACTAGAACAAAATGGCAGCCTACAGATTGGGAAAAGATCTTCACCAAGCTCAGATCTGACAAAGGGCTAATATTAAAAATATATAAAGAACTCAAGAAATTAAACATCAAGAAACCAAATAATCCATTCAAAAAATGGGGTACTGAGCTAAACCAAGAATTCACAAAAGAGGATCTCTAATGGCTGAGAGACATTTGAAGAAATGATCAACAACCTTAGTCATCAGAGAAATGCAACTCAATAGGACTCTGAGATTCCATCTCACAGCTCTTAGAAGTTCAAAGAGTGAAAACCCCACTCTTTCACAAGACTCCCAGAGCTCCACCTGGTTAAGTTAAAAAACTCAAATGATAGAACATGCTGGCAAGGTTGTGGAGAAAGAGGAACACTCTTCCATTGCTGGTGGGAGTGCAAACTTGTACAACCACTATGGAAATCAGTTTTGCAATGTTTTAGAAAACTTGGAATAGCTCTACCTCAAGACCCAGCCATACAACTGCTGGGTATACATCCAAAAGATTCCTCACCAATCCACAAGGACATCTCCTCAACTATGTTCATAGCAGTAATAGCTAGAAACTGGAAACAAACCACATGTCCTTCAACTGAAGAATGGATAAAAAAAACAAAACAAAACTGTGGAACATTTATACAATGGAATACTACTCAACTATCAGAAATAAGGAAATCATGCAATTTGCAACCAAATGGATGGAACTAGAAAAGCTCATCATGAGTAAGCTAACTCAGACTCAGAACGACACACATGACATCTATTCACTTATCACTGGATTTTAGCCATATAGTACAGGAGAGCTATCCTACAATCAACAGACCCAAAGGAATAGAAACACGATCTTTGTTACCTGTTAGTGGGACACTCCATTCTAGTGGAATTGCCAGGTAGGCCCCCAGTGTGGGAGTACATCCTTAGCCCTATTGGGTCTGATGAATTGAGGGGGGCTGATATGTGGAGGTACCCCACACTGGAGGAGTGGGATGGGTGGGAAGGGGGTAGAAAGTGAGAGGGTAGGACTGGGATGGTTAGAGGGTGGGGGCTGTGATGGAGATGTAAATTGAATTAATAAATAGATATTTAAAAATTCATCCATCTAAATAAAAAACAATAATTCAAATAATCTTAATTCAGAGATGATATGATTTTTACTTAAAGAATATATACAAAACTTATTAGCTTTTCTACATACCAGTAATGAACTATCTGAGAAACAAGCTATGAAAAATGTTCTATTTACAAGAACTTAAATTTATATATACAAACCTTGGAATAGACAATCAAGGAAGTTCAAACTTTACAATGAATACTTTATGACAGTGAAAAACATTGCTAAAGACACTGTATGACAGATCTTCCATGCTCTTGGATTGTAATATCCAAATTAATCTACACACTCAATTCAACACAATCAAAATTATAAAAGCATTCATCCCAGATTTTAATAAAAAAATTCAAAATTTACACAAAACTCAGAAGACCTTTAATAGCCAAAGGAGTCATAAGTAGAAGTAGAAAGACTGATGCTAGGAGTATTAAAATACCTTACCTTACATTATACTATAAAGGTATAATAACACAAATATCATGATATTAAAAAATAAAGCAAAAGCTCTGATGACAGTGTGTTTGCTATGAAATATCTTGACAATTTAATGTAATCCCTTTTGTCAGTTCTTAGGCTATACCTTATGCCATTAGAAACTTTTTCAGAAAGTTTTTACTTATATTTTAAAGTGTTTTCTTCTAGTAGTTTCAGCAATTTATGATTTTTATATTAAGTTTTTTGATCCATTTTAAATTGTTTTTTTAGACAATAAGAGACATAAATTTAATTTTGTTTTTGAGTGGGAAAATATTCAATTTTACTAATATCATTTGTTGAATAAACTTTTTAAAATCGTTTTTTCTTTTAAATAAAAGATACCTTTTCAATTGTTAGGTCATCATACCTGTTTTAGACCAACTGTAACAGAATAAACAATCTAAAGCATCACCCAAATATTTGAGACTCTATTTTTCATTAAATAAACTTCACAACACATAGAACTGAGCAGTTGCTACTATATTCTTAACACCCCTAAACTAATGTTCCCAGCTTAAATCCCAGAGATACTTGCACTTTATGTCTTTCCTTCTTCAGCTGGCTCTCCTCTAATGATCCTTCTCTCTCTCTCTCTCTCTCTCTCTCTCTCTCTCTCTCTCTCTAACTCTTCCTCCCCTGGAGGGCAGGAAGTCCAGCCTTATTCTTTCCCCTGTTCAGTGACTGGCTGTAAGCTGCTTTATTGGCATACTAGGGGACAACTGGAGAACAGTGCTTATACAACATTCAGACAAGAAATTCTCAGAACAAGAAATGCAACCAGATATGGGGGGTACAGAAGTCAGCAGATGAATTACACTATAATCTATGACTGCAATCTTCTATCTTTGTTCACTTTCTTGTCTTGAGATAGCAGTTCTCACTGAACCAGAAGTTTGCTGTTTTGGCTAAACTGTTTGGCTGAGAAGCTCTGAGGATTTACTTGGCTCTGCCATATCCTCAATTATTAGGCTTCAAGCATGCACATCTCTGCCTAACTTTATATGTGAGTGCTAGGGACTGAACTCAAGTCTTAAAGTCCTTATGATTGCAGAGTAAGTGTTCTTAAATAATGATCCATCTCTCCAACCCGCAATACATTTGTTTTTAATTGTTTCATTTATTTTTGAGATCATAATTTATTACATCATTTCCTTTTGACCCTGTAAACTCTTCCATATATCCCTCCTTGATTTCTTTAAAAATGTGTGGCTTCTCTTTCCAATAATTAATGTTACAAACCTATATTTATATTCATATATATCTTTTTCTAAATACACAAATACAATTTCCTCAATGTGTATATGAGTACTTTCTTATTTAAATGCTGTTAGGACTGACAGTTTGGTTTTAGATAACTGGCCAATTACTTTTAGGCTTTATTTCCCCTTCACCCCCATCTATTTTAACACATCAATTGTTTTTCTTGTTCAGGTCATATTTAGACAGTCATGTTGGTGAGACTTTATGGATGTAGCTTTTGACATTTCTAGGAAACACAATTTCACAGAAATATCCCCAATTTGACTCTTACAATCTTTCCACACCCTTTCTACAATGATCTCTGAGCCTTAGATGTAGGATTTGTATTCTAGATGTGTCCATTGAGATTGGGCTCTACAACTCTGTGTTTTGATTGGTTGTGATTTTATTTGATTGTCTCCATCTGTTGCAAAGAGAAGTCTCTTTGATGAAGAATAAAGAATCTGCTTATCTGTAGGTAGAAGGATACATACTTAGAATTTTGGTTTAGTAAAGTGGTGGTTGTAGGTCTTCTTCCAAGATATACGACTACACTAGTCCTGAGTGGTTGGTTAGTTTTCCAGTATTATGGATGATTTATTTATTGTTGAGCAGGTCTTAAGTTCAATTAGAGAACTGTTGGTTATCACAATAAATATTTTTAAACTGTTCAATATCTTTTGCCATCAAATACAAATTAAAACTAATTTGAGATTCCATCTTCCCTCAAAGAAGGTAACATCAAGAAAATGAAGAAACAATTGTTCATGTATATGAGGAAAAAGGAGGAGTCCTTATTCACACCTGATAAGAGGACAAACAAGTACAGTCATTAGGGAAACCAGTATAGGGATTTCTAAACACACACACACACACACACACACACACACACACACACACACACACACAGAGAGAGAGAGAGAGAGAGAGAGAGAGAGAAACCCAAAAAACAAAACAAAAAAAAACTTGAAAGTGGTAATACTATATGCTCAAATACCATTTGCCATATGTAGCATATACTCAAAGGATGCTACAGAGATATTTGCACATCCATGCTCATTGTTGTTCTAGCCACAATAGCTAGAGCATGGAATCAGCCTAGATACCCATCACCTTATGAATATCTGTCAAAAATGGATTCTTATTCAGATTTAAGAAAAAATAAAAATTTCAAGAACAGGTTATGACTAGGAAATATTACACATAAGATTAGACAGACTAAGGACAAACATTCTCATATTCTCTCTCACATGTATATACTACTTCCTAATTTTTATATATGTATGTTTATGTTGGAGTGAATATACACAGAGGCAAGGAACATTAGGATGGGACCCAGAAGGATTGGAGGACAGGATGAGGTTATTAGGACAGGTGCTATGAAAGTAAAGGTGAGAATACTATAGATGGAAAGGTTTTAGTGGGGATAGGTAGTGGGGTGAAGAGGGAAGGAAGAACAGAGAAAAATTTAAAATGAGATTTATGGAAAAAACATAGGAAAATTTACTACATTATAAACCAATTAAAATATAAAATTTAAAGAAGAAAAGGATTAAACAGAGATAGCTGGTCTGTGTGGATAAAACATCTATTAGGAGAAAAAGTTATTAAACAAAAATCTCAATTCCAAAAGAGAGGGTTGCTTTCTAGTGAGCTGTTGATCAAGGAAACATAAGATGCATCTGAAATAATGTGGAGTGCTGTCTTCAATAATGTTACTATTACTATGATGAAACGCCATGACCAAAACAACTTACGGAGGAAAGGGTTTATTTGGTTTACACTTCCCTATCATTGTTCATCCATGGAAGTCAGGACAGGAACTCAAACAAGGAAGAAACCTGGAGGCAAGAGGTAATGTAGAAGGCGTGGAGTGATGCTGCTTACTGACTTGCTCAGGGAGCTTTATTATACCCTGGATTACCAGCTCAAGGATGACACTACCCACAATGGGCTGGGCTCTCCGTCATCAATCACTAGGTAAGAAAATGGCCCACAATCTTTCCTACATCCTGATCTTATGGAGGCATTTTCTCAATTGAGGTTCCTTTCCCTCAGAAGACTTTAGAATGTGTCAAGTTGACATAAAATTATGTTGCACAGATGTTTTCAATCCACTGACCTGTGTACTTGAACTAGATGGTAAGATGCTATTTCCAAATATAGCACATGTTTTGATTAGAAGACTTAAAGATATCAAATTGGAATTGAGCTAGAAGCTTCCTCCTTGCTGGCTAGTCTTCACAGGGGCAAAAAGTGCTATATGGGCTGATAGCGGAAGAAAGAAAGTCACCATTTGTTTTATGTAGCTGTGGACTCTGCAAAGTACACTACTGATCTTCTAATCAAGAGTTGTTCATAGAATGGCATACCAGTTATAGGAATCACCAACCACTTTCTGATTGTATTTGAGGCTCACTTCATAGGAGGGAATTCCTACATGAAATTGCAAACTTGGTCAAAAATTTGTGTTTGTGGAGGTCATGTGGCCCAAGAGGCAACTGCTACTATTATTTGCTAGATGGTCAGGTGGTGCCCATTAAACTACCTCCTAAATATTTAGTTTTATGCTTGTACAGTCTTGGTGTTCTCAGTTTTGATCAGTAAAGATTCTTTTATGCGATAGACAGCAAGCTACTAAAGAAGCCCATAACTGATTAAAGTGATGATTGAATGTTCATCTATAAATCGAACACCTATATCATCTCATGTAAAGCTCAGAGAACATTGCAGAGTTGGTGGCAGAAAGTATGTAAGACCCAGAATAAAGTGACAGGTGTTATAGAATGCTGTCTTCTGCATATGGCGTGGCTGTTGAACTCATAATCTTAGTATCTCTGATTGCCTGCTTAATACTTGGAAAAGACTGGGCCTGTCAATATTGCCTCATGGATAGTGGACTCACAGGGACCTGCTGTTCCCTAATGATATATAGACAGTTAAAATCTGTTAGGATAAAAGGTTTATGAGACCTATTCTTCCCAAAGATCTATATAGGCTTAAATGTTGCTGGAGGGGGATCAGATATTTTTTTCAGTTGGTGCAGCCACTGGTAAATTGCATATGCTTCTGAAAATAGCACCATCAATGCTCATGAAAGCAACTCTAATGAAATTTGCTGAGTCATACACGAAATATTATCTCAAAACATAAATTTAGAAAGAAGTTGAGAGTGGGCACGGAATAAGAGAAGAAAATGGGAGAGGTAGAAATGAACAAAGTATATGGTATACATATGTGAAAGTGTCATAATGAGTTCATTATGTACAACTGATCTCTAAGATGACTCAGCAGACAAAGGCACTTTTCACCAAACAGGATGAGAAGTAGATCCCAGGTTCTCACATCCTGAAAGAAGTTGTCCCCTGACTTTCACTTGCATAGTGTGTTAAATATTCTCTCTCTCTCTCTCTCTCTCTCTCGCACACACACACACACACACACACACACACACACACACACACACACAC
>CAJQZJ010032443.1:164762-181496 GCA_907164525.1 Lophiomys imhausi
ACACACACACACACACACACACACACACACACACACACACACACACACACAGATGTACTTGCAGGCAGTAAAACCCCACATAAAATAAAATAAATATTAAATAAGCTTACATCATATCTCTTTTTTCTTGACTCACATTCCAAAGATAGTAGTTATTATTCAAAATAATTTGACTGTCTTTGAGTCTCTAATACACATGGCAAAATTTTTTTCTGGGAAAATTTTTTTAAAGATTTTATTTATTATGTATATAATGTTCAGGCCAGAAGAGGGCACAAGATTTCATTACAGATGGTTGTGAGCCACCATGTGATTGCGGGGAATTGAACTCAGGACCTCTGGAAGAGCAGTCAGTGCTCTTAACCTCTGAGCCATCTCTCCAGCCCCCTTTTCTGAGAATTTTATAAAATTTCTCTCCCCTACTTATCATTAAAATTTGAACTTATTTATCATGAAATTTCTAGGGAAATGTTTGAATTTCTCAATGGTTAAAGAATAAGTTTTTATATACCAACTAATTTAGCTTAGTCAATTGTCAAACACTGCCATATTTTCTCTCTATGAATATATGTACATATATATTATAAGTTTTGCTTTGAAAAGCTTTTTAAGTGCTAGCCGTAGAGTCGTTATATCATGTGGGTTAGTCAGTTTTCTATTACAGAGGCTAATACATATTGGTCATAAAGAAGACAGAGAGGTATCTTAATGTCTTCTTCAAGAGTATACAGTGACTTCTCCTCTTGGGCCTTGTCTCTTAAAGATTCCAAGCTTTTGCTTTCAGACTTGGACATGGCAGTCATACCAGTTTTATTTCCAGGCTTTTAATACATAAACTTCAGGTGATTCTTATCCCAATCTTGACATCATTTAATCCCTAAATATTTCATTCAGCTTGTATTGTCTAATTTGTTACATAACCAAAATGGCACATCACCATTGAGAAATAACTTCTAGTCTGTCTCTTACAGTTCATATCCAATCATGTCTATGCCATCAGACCAAGAGCCAGATATTGCTTTTGCTGTTATATCCTTAGACCTCAGCTAATGCTGTGTTATGTTACTTTTTATTAGTACAGTTTCTTTTCTTTATTAAATAATAACTATTTCAAAAATTGATTTCTATATCATAAATTACTCTCAAACTTAAATACAGCTTAAAATATCAGACATTATTATATCATATTTTCAGTGAGAAAGTATCCTAAGCAGTTTCACTGGGTCATTCTGGTTCAAGTATTCTCCTGGGGTTCCAATCAAAACAAAGTGTCATAAGAACTTCAGGCATCTGTCAACATCACTGGAGCTTAGGGATTCTCTTCCAAGATCACTGGTGTGGTTCTTACTAAGCATGCTGACTTCATGTGAATCCTTTCTTGCTATCTGCGTGCCAACTCTTTGTGTGCATCTGAAGTCTTAGCAGTGGCTCCCTCAGAGTGAGTGATCACAGAAATGGAGACAGGGAAGAAGATGGAAACTTCAGACCACAATGGAAGCAACATTCTTTACACAACTTAATCTGGAAAATAACAGCTCATTAGTTCTGTTAAATGCATTGACAAAATGAGTCACTATCTATTTGACAGACCCAAAGAAAAAAATTAAGCCCTGATTGGTGAGATTCAAGGAAATTATCAACGTATCTTTAAACTGTCCACCTTGAATATTTGAAAGAGCCTGTATGATAGATGTAGTTCAGTAGAAAGCACTATTCAGTGCTTGACCACATTTCACAAAACAGTACCAACCAATTACAGTAATATCCTGTGAGCACAGTGGAACAGGACAGAATAAGGCAGGGATAGCATTATGTTGGGACACCAAGGCAAATAAACAAATACTGGCCAACAGTTCCCTGTCCCACCTCATGTCCACACTGAGTACATTTTTATTGTTGCTATTAATCTCCATTTGGTTTCTCCTGACTCCCAAAGAAAAGTTAAACTACTGATACATCCCTCCAGCCACATAAGCACATATTTGCTGATGAATAAACTGATTTGTTTAATCATAGGTCACATTGCTTTAAATTATAATTAGTACACATACTATGTTTACTTTACCTCATTTTAATATTTGGTATTAAAATGGTTATTCTTTCTTCATTATCTACTTGATTGGTTCTGGAATCAAACTGGAGACATAGTCTGGGTGGTTCCAGGAAGATGAATTATTGGGAGATTACCCTCCTCAGAGTGGGCAGTCCTCCCAGAGGGCCGTAAATAGAAAGATGTCCTAGGAAAAGCATGATGCTGGAAATCTGCCTACACTTCTTGCTATTTTGTGTGTCTTTCCTGCTGCTGCTGCTGCTGCTGCTTCCTTATCTGCCACCATCATATCCCAGCTTCTTTGTTCTTCCTGATGTGGATTGAAGGGAAGCAGAGCCCTCCAAAACCCAGCATCAGAATGGGACTGCTGCAATCTCCTGAAAAAGTATCTTTTATTCACCTGGTGTAATTGTCATCTCAGAGGTTTATTGCTGAATAATTGGCCCGTTTCTAGTTCTTTCTGAACTCAGCTGTTCTGCCTCAAACTCCTCTCCAAGCTGGCAGATTCAAACTGACTTCTCTCAGCTTCTGACTGAAATGTTCTGCTTGACCTCAAACCTATTCTAGCAATCTGTTCTAATCTTCTGGCTCCTTCTCATTCTCTGGCTCATTCTATCTTTACCTTTGCCTACTTTGTTCTCTCTGCAACCTGTCTCTGTAAAATTATCTTGGTAAAACTGTCACCTCTCTCTCACTGCCCTTAAGTAGCCTCTTTTTCCTGTCTGTTCTCATGAGAGTTGGGCATATCCTACCCTGACTCATTCCATCAAATATTTCTCTGATTCATCACTTTGCCTGCCTCTCAATTAGACATCACTTGTAAACATGTCTTGTTCCTACTACAAACTAATCTTACTTACATAGTTTTGGATTAAAGGCATGTACTCAGGGTGTCTCTGCATTCCAGACATATCACATAGACCTAGAATGCTTTTGGATGTGATCCCTTGCCAGAGCAGCCATGTTGTTGGATTAAAATTCCTCTACAGCATGTAGACTTGTGAACTGAGACTCTATTAGATCTCCCACACTCCAGCTTGTGGACAGTCACTGTTAGACTACATCCCTTAACACGTAAACCAGTCTTATAAATCCCCTTTTATGATACATATTAATTCTAGAAATTCTGTTCCTATAGAAAACTGTGACTAATATAACCATCATTCTTGCGGCATTTATTTTTATTGTGTATTTCTTTCAATATTCATGGAGTTTTAAATTTTGTACTATTTTGATTTTCATAGTAATGACTATAAAATAAATTTAGTCTCCTTTTTCTAGTCTAGCCTTCTATTTTCTTTTCATGGCTACACTGCTCCTAGGTCTGGTGGGCCAGCTGCTCTATATTCCTGTTCTTCTCTGTATAATTTTTTTTAGTAACTTCGCACTACATTTTGTAGTCTTAAACTCTTCTCTAATGTTTAACCTTCAGTTTGACTACATGGCTTTGCTTGATATCCAACAAAAACAGGTGCGTGGATTTTGAGAGGTCTCCTGCATGTCTATGAGCTCTGTTGTACTTCTCTCTTTTTCATGATAAAAGCATGCTTGGATGACCAGATGTCTCCAGGATGAGGGTGGAGAACACAAGAATGAACTCAAAATGCCTTTTTTGTACTCCTAGTTTAGTCTTTCTGTTCAACACTTAGATGTGACAGTAAGACAAACTAAGATTGATAGAGCCACTCAGGAGAATATAGACTACCTTTTAAGATCACAACAATTGCTAGTTTAAAACACTAAGGCAGGACAACGTGTTTGAGTGAAGCATCTTCTCAATTTTAAGTGACATCTTAGCACCTATGAGTCAGTCGTTAAGTTTATTTAGTTCTCCCCACTCTCTTTCTTGTCTCCTTCTACTCAAAAACCTATATTATTTCTTTATCACTTCTTCCCATGTACACAGTGTTCTTCCAAGTGGTCCCCCACCTTTACTTTAATCTTAGATTCCTTAATTACTATTTGTTTCATTCACTGCCAGTCATTTAGTATAGGTTCTCCAATGCTTTCTTGATTGCGTGAACCTCCCCTTCTGGTACACCTGAGAAATTGTCCCTCAATACAAACTAATACTAACTTCCATGTAAATACTGTTTTATTACTTTGAAGCACAGTGCATGTTTATTTAAATTCCTGCCTGCTTTATCTTTTTTGCTTAGTTCATCTTTTCATACATGGATAAATTGGATCCTTTTTTTCTCACTTGGAATAATAACAGGCTAAAGGGTCCATTTGGTTTTCTACTGTGTGCTCTCATGGAGCAGAGGTGGAAACTGAAATCAGAGCAAAGTTGCACCAGCCTGTAAGCTTCGTAATAATGACAGACTGAGAGAGGCCTTGAAAACTTCTAGTGTGCTGGTATGTTCAACCCATATGATTTTCACCAGCATGTTAATTTCTCTTCCTTCAGTCAAAACAAAAAGAAAGATAATAAAGTGACATTCTTTTTATATCCAACTGTTAGGCTATCAAAGGAAACAGAATAAAAGGGAGAAATAAAGTGCAGTGTAGGAAGAGAAAGGCACAGAGTGCTAATGAAATGAAAGCTGCATTCCAACATGGAAATTAGCAAGAAGCAAAAAAGGATGACAGCCAAAACTCATTTGAGCTTCTTGCATCTGCCTGTACACCACAAACAATTATTACGGCTGGAGAAATAGCGTGCGTGAGCACTAGTCTCATTGCTATCAACAGGAGTGGATGATAACTTCAAAGACACATAATAGAGGTCTCCTAATGTTCACAGTACCTAGTCTTGAAAATTTTTCCCTTTATGCTATGTTAAGGAAAACAAATATTAAGACCAAAGAGGAAACAAAGTACCCAATTATATTTTATGATAAAAATGCTAAGATATGAAGTTGATAATAATGACAATTAATTAAGTTAATCTGTTTTTAAATCATATTTTATTACATTTCTCCACCTTATAGGCATATCTACCCTGGGACCGGTAGGCCACATGGGGCATGGGTTGTTATCAATAAAGACCTAAATAAAATTGTAAACTTATTTTAAACAAACAGAAAATGTTTAGTTGTCTTTGTAACTCAGTTGTGTTGGACTCAAGTATGAATTTGTAGATGACAGTGTTATGAATTAATGTCAAAAGATTAGACTGTCCGGTAAGGAAAGAGGTAGAAGCATGGAAATGTAGAAATTCCCTTAATTTAAATGATTATCAATGTTTGTTGGATTTATAAAATCTTTCTTTTAAGTTTCTTGTTCATTCAGTGGATAGACAGTGAGTACTTAGAACATTCGAGGGATTGTTTGGACATGATATAGAAACAGTTTGACTGGATTTGTTTCTTAAACTTGGAGGACATTTTATAGAAAATGAAGAAAATACAGAATTTGAAACTATCACATATAAGAGTATTGGTTTAAGGCAAACAATTTTATCATAGACGCAGAAGATGACTTTACTTTAGGGTTACCAAGGACGTTTTCTCCTGAGATGTTTAGATCTAGATGGATGTTATCCTTAAAGGACAAGTTAAAGGGATTTTAAACTCATGTAGATGTGGGCTTCTGTTTCTATAGGTATTGTAATAGGCCTGATGGACTTATTTCTCCAGGTGAAAAGAGCTGAGACTGAGGGTGGTCCTTATGCCCACAAAATGAATACAAGACCTTTTAATGTTTCAATGCTTAGGCCACAGCTGGGCAGGCTCTCAACTAGCTCACCTAAGTTAACCTGACCACCTAATCTCAACCAGCCATGTGGCTTGCTGAACCTTCTGAGTCCACAGACACATCTGTCTCCCTCCATGTCTTCTGGCAAAAAAGCTACCTATGTCTCTTCCCAGAGTTCCTTTCTTCTTCCCAGGAAGTTCTGCCTTCCCATTCTTTCTCTCCCCAACTAACTGGCCATCAGCAACTTTTATGATCCAATCAGAGAATGCTCAGATAAGATGGTAACCAGTTCTCAGAACATTGAAATCACCATTTGAAAACCATGCTTAAGATCTTTCTCCAACAACTAGGTTTTAAAAATTATTTATGAATTGGCTTGGTTAGGTCAAACCATGTTTTCCTCACTGTTTAATATTTCTTGAAATTTTTTTTAGATTCATATTGGGATGAATTGTGTTGATATACATAAAAAATCTAGCAGAACTTCTCATTTTTATTAAGTCCTTAATATTGTCCACTTCCAGTGTTATTATAGGCAAAATTTTATAGTGTTAGCAGAAAAAAAAGACATGATATTCAGTTGATTGCATGTAATTCATTGCATTTATTAAAATGGAATATGCTTACTATTTCATGTTTTAAAAACTGGCATTTGGGAGAGGAGCATAGTAAAATTTTATAATCTGAGGTTTAAGTCTAAATTGCACAAATAATTATAATTGTTTGAGTTCAGTGAACTTCAGTATCCAATTTGTAGATCCCCATTTCTCTAAATTCTGTGTAAGTCATTACATCTCCTTTAAGTTGTGAACTGCTAAAAGAAAACATGGAAGTCATGTTTTCTTTTGCTGGCTCAGTAAATGTTACTAGAACATACCAAAGATAGGAAAGCGATGTTGCTTTATTTTCTCCTGTTAATGTGTTCTAGAGTTACAAGTCATTGATTGCATTACATACTCCAGCAATGTGTCTGTGCTGGCTGTGTAAGTACCATAACACATCAATTGAGCCTAGCAGGTGACAGCTCTAGAAACTTGGTGTAGGAGAAAGTACAGATCTGTCAGCACTGCTAGACAAAGCTTGATATGTTGTCAGAAAGACATTTAAGAAGTGTTTATGTTTTAGGAAGGGACACTGAGCAAAAATAAAGCTGACAGATATAAAATATGTTTAAACTTTATGTTAAAAGTAGGTAACACACCAGGCAAGGAGGTGGGGGAAAAATGACAATAATTTCAAGGCACAGATAGACCCTCAGTGTTAGTGGAAGTCAATCAGGGTACCTGTAAAACATAAACTCCTGTAGATCTTGGTCTGGAGAAACTGAGCCACTTCAATGATAACTCCTAAAGAGGCAGGGGAAAATAATATTATATTATGTATATTATTATGTAATATATAATATATATTTTATAATTATATATAATATAATATACATAATAATATTTTATATAATATATTTATCTATATAAAATTAGTGGGATAAATGCTCAGAATGGAGGTGAGATGAAGCACGAGACTAGATTGATGAACCAAACAATTACAAAGCTTTTCTAAAAAACAAACAAAAAGGGCTGGAGATGGGTCAGGAACTAAGAACACTAGCTTCTTCCAAAGGACCCGGCTTCAAATCTCAGCATCCACAAGGCAGTTCACAGCTGTCTGTAATTGCCAGGCTTGGTGACACATGCCTTTAATCCCAACACTTGGGAGGCAGAGGCAGGCAGATTTCTGTGATTTTGAGGCCAATTTAGTCTGCAAAGTGAGTCCAAGACAGCCAGAGCTGTTATGCAGAGAAACTCTGACTGGAAAAACAAACAAACAAAAGGAACAAAACAAAGCAAAAAAAAAAAATCAATTACAAAGCAACCTAGATTCTCATGTTCTCTCAGCCACAAATATTTGTGATATAAAGAATTATCTGCAAAAATACTTCCATAACTAAGCTTTTGAAGATCTCCCTCCTTTGTTTTCCTTGATGCAGTTGATTCAGCTGAGTAAAATCGACATAGTAGTATAGGCTAATATGTCCCATTCTTAATTTTTTAGTATGAGTGGCCTAATTATGACGCCTAATACACCTACTACTTAACTCATATTATTGGAAATACAGATTTTTTTTTCATTTGGAATACTTCATTTAATTCACATGTGCATATAATGTGATTTTTATCACAACTACCTCTATCATATCCAATTTCTCTCTCTACTATCTCCTCCTCTATTTCTCTCAACATTTTTCTTCTTATTTTTTTTTTATTTTTATGTTTTTGGTTTTTTGAGACAGGGTTTCTCTTTGTAGCCCTGGCTGTCCTGGACTCACTTTATAGACCAGGCTGTCCTTGAACTCACAGAGATCCACCTGCCTCTACCTCCTGAGTGCTAGGATTAAAGGCATGTGCTACCACAGCCAGTCATTTTTCTTATTTTTGACAGAGAAAAATCACTCATTCATCTTTTGCATGTTCTGTCTCTCTCTATATATAGTCTCACATTGGCCTGATGAAGTCCAAAATAGTCTTTTTGAAAGTTATTAACCTAACATGAAATAATAATTTTGGGGTGCTATTGAGATAGCTCACAACCATCTGCACCTCCAGTTCCAGGGCAATTGATGCCTTCTTGTGGCCTCTGTAGGCACCCAGCATGCCTGTGATGCATACAACTATACACACAGACAAAACACTCATATACACACAATTAAGCAAATTCTAATTTAAAAATGAATAAAACATTGATTCCCTATATTTATTTTTACTGTTTATGTAGAATAGGTGTTATTCTTTTGACATGTGAAAACTGAAAATTCTGACATATAGGAAGATCAAGATGTTTATGTTTTATTGGGCAATGCCATAAAATGGAGATATAAAAGTTTCACAAAGGAAAGGATAAAAACCCTAAGATGAGACTTCAAAAAGAAACTATAAAGGAGTGCTACCTTGCTTTTCTTTGTAAATGCGTTGTTTAGTAGGTTTGTGGATGTTTTTTATGATTAAGTGAATAATCTAGAAAAAGAATGGGAATTCCACAGATATCCATAGAGATGCTTTTTTTTCTTTTCTTGAGTCAGGTGAAATATGGGAAGGAGGTTATGCAACTCTCAGGAATGCATTCAAAACTATAATGTATATTACTTATCTCATTTAAGGACCTGGGAATCAAGCCCAGGGTTTTGTGCAAGCTGTCAAAATATACCATATTCTCAGCCTCAACTCCTTTTTAATACCATTATGACTTAGAGAGTGAGATGAGCATGCCAATCAATTAGTAGCCAGATAATGAAGATTTTCAGAAAGCAAACATTACAGACTGAATCAATAGCCACACACACCACCACAGTAAACTCATAGGGAGGAAAGGAGGTGTGTTGTGTTATCTCAACTTTGCTAGAAGAATTCCATGTACAGTGTTGCAATAGCATATTCACAAAGCCACACACTCAAAGTGGCTGAAAGCTCAGAATCATGCAACCTGGCCTGGCCTGTCTTTAGGTCCTACATCTCTCCCCTAGGCATTTGCTTTGGGATAGATGGTGCTCGGTCTTGCAATAACTTGGTAATCTACAGTATTCAGATACTATATTCTTACATTTCTTATTTCTGTTATCAAATATCTGTAAAGAGGCAACTTCAGGGAGGGAAAGTTAATTTGGATTACAATTTGAAAAGGAATAGGGTTCATCATGACAAGAACTGTATAGCAGCAAAAGAGTGAGACAGCTCAGATAGGAAGTGAGACATCTCCATCAAACATTAAGACTTTCAGTTAGCAACCTATTTTCTTCAGCAAGACTCAACTTCTGAATTGAACAAAATTGACCATCACCTGCTCCAAAAAGGATGCCTACTGGGGAGACGTAAGGCCTGATGATAGGCCAGTCCAGGTTACATGATCTGCAGCTTTCACCCACTTTGTTTGAGTGCATGCCTTTATGAATACACTCCTGCAGCATTGCATATGGAATTCACGTCTTTCTCAAACAGTACCACCATATGGGGAGCAGGTGTTTAAACACATTCGAGTTATATTTTTCTCATGGTCCTCACAGATTCACGGTCATCTCATGACACAAAATGTGTATACTTCAGCATCATTGTCTTTACCAGTCCCTATCTTCATTGTTAGCACCTGTTACAATAAAAATTACTAAAACATCCTCTAAATATGATGGCACCAAAGAAATATTATCTTTCCAAGATAGAGGAGTTCAAGCATAGTAAGGAAATATCATTTCCAAGTAAAATTAAAATTCAGGAGAGATAATATCAAACCATACATCTCCGTATCTAGTAGTTAGAACTTTTAATGGCATTCTCAATATAGGCTCTTTCTGAATACATTTATCCCTTCATAAGAAGGGGCCGAATGGCTGTATTTTTCCCCCAGGGTGTCTTTCTTGTTCTTTTATTAGGGCCTAGGGCTTCTTTTCAATGATGCAACTCTTGAACAATTACACAGGCTTTCGCAGACCTGTCTTATCTGCCAATGTTAATTCCCTCCTTTCCCTGTGCAACCACACTTTTTTCATTTCTCTCAGACTCACCTTTTGTTCTTTCTCTGACTGTGGTCCATGATAAGAGCTTTAGTAGTACCTACAATATAGCCTGAATGCTTCCCAGTCTTGAGCTTTCTCTTATCAAACAATGAGCCTTTGAATGCAACCTCTCTAAGGCCTTCAGATTGTGGAAAGGCAAAGTCTTGGCCAGAACAAAGGAGGAATGACTTCTAGCCAATTCTCAGCACAGTAATTCCTTGCTCTTTTCTGAACTCTCCAGAGCTGGGCTTCCAATTTCTACTTGTCTGCCTGCATTCTATCTGGTCTTCTGAATTCATTCCAGGATAGTCCAGTGAGCTACGCTAACCACATGCTGAGACTTTTGTAATCGGAACTTCCAAACTCTACATGGTCAGGTTTATCTTAGCAATGGACCCACACCTCAATGTCAGTTTTCTGTATTATTTACTTTTCTTGGAGCTGTGATGAAACACTTGACAGCAATTAATTTAAAGGAAAATGTTTTGGCTTAGAATTTAAGAGGAGATCCAGTCCATCAAGGCAGGGAAGGTAAGGCAGCAGGAAGATGAGGCAGCTGGTCATATTGTATCTGTAGTAAGAAGCTGAAAGTAGACGTGAACTGAGGTTTGACTATCAAACTTCACATCCCATACTTAGTATCCCACTTCCTCCAGCAAGGCCCCACCTTCTTAAGAATTCACAGGTTTCGGAAGCCTATCAAGGCACCATCAGCTGGGACTCTTGGAGTTGGATCTACCCTGCTACCTTGTAGGATTCAGGGTTTAATTCAGATTGTGAAGCCTCTGGGCAATTGCTTCTACATGCTGAGCCTTCTCACTGCCCATTTGGTAGAATTATTTTAGAATTATTTTGATGAAAATTTTACTTCTTTTTGTTTGTGTATCTGTGTGTATGCTTGTGTGTGTGTGTATTCCTGCTTGTCTGTATGTGCACCACATGCAGATGCATGCAGAAGTTAAAAAAGGACATCAGAACCCATAGAAATGAGGTTACAGGCAGGGAGGACCTAATGACAGTGCTTGCATCAGAACCTGACCTGTTTGTAAGAGCAACTAGCTCACTTAACCAGTGGGTGCTCTACTGAACTCTGAAAGGATTTTTTTTTTTTTTTTTGGTTTTTCAAGACAGGGTTTAACTGTGCAGCCCTGGCAGTCCTGGACTCACTTTGTAGACCAGGCTGGCCTGGAACTCAGAGATCCACTGGGATTAAAGGCGTGTGCCACCACACCCGGTTTAGGATTTCTTATATTTGTAATTTAAAAACAATAGTCACATATAACATTTCCCAAATTTCTTCTTCCAACTCCAAATTGTCTTTACTTAATCCAGAGCAAGCTTTTACCTTCAGTTTTATCCCAAGATGAGTAGAATAATTTTAGACCTCAGCTTTGAGATTTTGATTCTTCTCAGGTGACCCTAATTCCATCTCTGCTTGTAAGACTTAACTTATTTTTGCTATGGTATTTTTATTTTAAGTTTGGGTAGATTATTATTGGGCAGACATGATTTTACATATTTCTTGATATTTTAGAAGTAGGTTATTGATAAGTGGTAACACACACACACGTAACACACACACACACACACACACACACACACACACACACGTGGAGAAAGTGCTCCATTTAAGGTGTTACGTTTTCACTGTTAGAGGAGCAGCAAGGAGCTTGTCAAAGATACAAAAGAGAAGAATGAATGTGAAATTGCTAAAATGATTTCAGAGAGAGACTAAGGACCATTCTCTGTAGGGTCTCTTGTAACTTTCCTAGTATAGGAACAGGGAGGATGGTGGCCTGGAGGAAGTGATCACAATAGACAGAAAATATTGGAAGATATTAAACATACTTTAAAATTAGACTTTATAGATAAACTAATAATGACTTTAGGAAAAAAGTGAGAGGTTGAGATTAATTAGGAATTTTATAGCCTATGTAGTATTTCACTTGATTCAATTTCAATTAAAATAGTTTAAATTGGCATAATTAATTGTATAAGATAATAGTTTTCATTGTGGTATTTTTATGATTATATATAATATTCCTTGATCATATTTACCCCATTGTATTCTTGTGTGTTAAATAAATTTTTCAGTAGCCTCTAAAAACACATAGCTCCTTACATTAAACTTAAAACTAATTACAATTAAATAAACTAAAAGTTAAAATACAGTTCTTTAATAGTAGCAGGTATGTTTCATATGCTCAATTACTACATGTATTGAAAATCTTTATTTGGCAATTAACTCATTTTTGGCCAATATACAGGCTCCTGTATAGTAAATAGTAAATGTTAGGTTGAACTGAAGCCAACAAAGAATACCAAGTGATTTCTTAGTGACCTGAACTGAAGACCAGAAGCTGTAGTAGAATCAAAGCATATGTGAGACCTCAAAAAGCATGATCAAAACTTAAAACATGACTTGCTGTGGGAGGCTGAGAATCTCACTGGAAACTGGAAATTCTCTGCCATTGTGAGCACTACTGGGCAAAATGTGAATGTGCAGCTCTTACCTGGAAGGTATGGATCTTGAGAAAAGTCAAAGAGTCTCTGCGTTCATTGTTCTAAAGTAGACAAGGAAACTCAGAGACAGAGAAAGAGAAGAAATAATGGGAAACACCTGTTTAATTTTAGTAGCCATCATCATGACTATCTAGAATTACTCTAATCTAGTTACCAGAAAAAGACATTTTGTTTTCCTGTAATGGAGAATTTGACAACTCACAGAAAGGAAAGACTGAGGTTACCTTGCAGATCCCACTGCATTTAACAAAGCTGTAGTTCAGGCCCTAGCAGAAATAGTTGTATCAATATCTGCTATTAGTAAATAATTACCACTTTCCCCTGCTTATGGGAATTAACTAATAAACTTGATAAACTACTTATTTCTCAGTTCTTACTTTGTTATGCCATTGACTTCCATGTTAACTAATAACCCATTTAAGCATACAAGACATTTGAGAAAGAATAATGCATTTTAAACCTGCTTATGACCAAGAGTCCATATTAAGACCACTAAATTCACGTTTATCTCTGTACAATCAAAATAAAATTTAAAAATTGAAGAAATTATCATTACCAAAAAAAATAACTCTCACCTCATAGTGGGTAAATGATAGAATATTCTAGAACCAAAAGTAAGTGACCATGGTCCTGGAACACAAATTTAGGCTCCTGAAAAGTTCATTTTCCAACATAGTAAATTTCATGATTTTCTAAAATAGAAATATAATAGAGAGAGTAATAAATCAAGATACTTTTAAAATACAGTGGCTGAAGATGTTTCAGTGACATAATCAGTTAATGCAAGGTACTTACATTGCAGTGTATCTGTGGAGCAATGCTGATGTTGTGAAAACCATACATTGGCTCAGAAATCAGGTAGGTGAGTTATAGTAAAGTAGGAAAAATCTCTGCTATATGTCTTGGATGCTATCAGACTACATTCCTAGCCTTTTGGTTGGTGGAAAATAGTGATTTGTTAAAATAATACATTTCAAAGGTTTTACTTGTTAGTTACAAGGATGTGAATGCAGACACATAAGCTACAAAATGAACTAAAGGTAGTCCAAAATAAATTGTAACTAGGCTCTGGACATGCAGCACTCAAACTTCTGCACAATCATTGACATTCTAATCATTTAATAAACTTTGGAAAATGTTCAATATTGGGTGATATTCTTTCCAGGAACTTTCACTCAAAAAACCTGAGCTAAAATGTCTCCTAACTTTCTCACATATAAATAAATAGCCTAGGATTATGGATGTATACTGGTTGATCAAAGATATATGTCTACATCATGGAACAAGATCTCAAATCAAATCAACAACACAGTGTGAATCATCATTGCACTTTTGAGATCTTATCACATGCTAGTGTTGTGTAGAAGTAAATTGTTGAATTACTTACTAGTATTTGAATTATTAAGTAATTGGTCAATGGTGTTAATCCTTAACTCACCACTATAATTGAAATACCAATGTATCAAAAGATAACCTTATTTTGAGAATAACAATAGCTTTAAGTTTCAGAGCAGATTCAATAATCTACCCTTATATCTTATCTAATATTTAATATTATGTACCCAGAGTATTGCTTCTTTTCAAGATATAACTCTTGATTTGAGTTCCAGATCACTCACTTAGTTAATGTCTTATTTTTCAGTGCAGTACCATGTTAGCAGGTAAATTATATCATGAAAATTTCCATGAAGAAGAGGAAACTGAGGTATGGAATAAATAATAAAATGTAAGTGTTCTGCACATTTTTGTGCATGCATTCTTAACTTTTAATTTGTTTTTCCTTCATGTTTGCTTTTTCAAAGATGGTACCTTGTCCATTTCCCAAGTAGAAAGACAATTTCTAAAAAGATCACAATGGCCTGCTAGACACTTTTATCTGTATCATAGTCACCATGTACATGATAAGGTATATAATGTTTCTTATCTTTTATATTTTATTTCATTATTATTATCATTATTATTATGCTTTTAGAGATTGAAATCAGAACTCTGCCAATGTTAAGAACAGTCTTTTAGAAAGCCTTTCCAAAAAATGGTGCTGGTCTAACTGGATGCTGCATGTAGAAAAACGCAATTAGATCACCCTGCACAAAACTCAAGTACAAGTGGATCAAAGACCTCATCATAGCTAGATATGACCTCTACTGGAGGAAGAGGATCACTAACCCACCCACAAAACCTTCAACCCAAAATTTACCCTGTGTAGAAGATGTGCAGGGATAAAGATATAGGAGAGATTGAGGGAATTCCAACCAATGATGGGCCCAACCTGAAACCTAC
This sequence comes from Lophiomys imhausi, assembly GCA_907164525.1. Taxonomy (NCBI): domain Eukaryota; kingdom Metazoa; phylum Chordata; class Mammalia; order Rodentia; family Muridae; genus Lophiomys; species Lophiomys imhausi. The sequence continues at coordinate 179,792 of CAJQZJ010032443.1, forward strand.
TCCAAGGGAGAGACCCAACTCCTATCACTGCTGATGATTCTCTGCTATGATTACAGACAGAAACGTGATATAGCTGTCCTCTGAGAACCTCCATGCAGCAGAAGATCCCAACAGAGGCTGAGACTCATAGCCAAACATTAGGCAGAACATGCAGTATCTTGTGGAAGAATGTTGGGGCGGGGGGAGTTAGAAAAACCCAAAAGCGACATGAACTCCACAAGAAGACCAACAGAGACAATTAACCTAGGCCCATGAGAGCTTACAGAGTCTGAACCACTAATCAAAGGGCACGCATGAACTGGACCTAGGCGCTCTACACATATTTAGCTGATGGGCAGTTTGGCCAACATTGGGTTGCCTAGCAAATGAGACAAGGACTTTCTCTGACACAGACCCTGATGCCTGCCTTTTGATCACTTCCCCCTATGGAACTGTGGTGTATAGCCTCAGTGGAAGAAGAAATGCTCAGACCTGATGCTATTAGATGTGCTGGGGTGGGATGGAGGCCAAGGTGGGTGTTGGCAAGAGCTCCAGTTTCTAAGGAGAAGAGGAGGGGAGATAGTGGAAGGGGGTGGGTTGGCAGGACCCAGAGGAGGGAAGGGAGAGGGCTATGATTTGGGATGTAAAATGAATAAACAAACAAACAAAAAATGAACAGTCTTTTAAAGGACTACATCTTTCATCCCTATAATACAGTTTTGTTTTGTTTTTACCTAGCAAATGTATGAAATGCAATAAATAAGCCTATTCACTAACTGAAGACGTAGGAAAATATTCCTGAGTTTTTTCATCAAGGGAAATGTGTACAGCGTGAGAACTGGGAACTGGGAAGATGTATTCCAAATCCTACAGTGGGGAGAAGGTGGCCAATATACAATAACCTATGCAAAGTGACAATTTTAGACACAAATCTGAAAACAGATGCCAAAGCTTAAACATTTTTTTTAAATCCTGTGTCCTCAATCAATTCTTCATCTTTCAAAACACATAGGAATATTTATATGTTGTGTAAATATATGCTAGCGTAAATTGAAGACTGGTACATTAATTGAGTGTGGCAACACCTGTAGTTTTCCCTCAGATGTGCACTAGTTATATGTGGGAATATTTTAGTCTAGTATAAGAAGAAAAAAATTGGTATCCTTAAACTAGCTCATGCATAGTAGTAATAAATTATGCATTTTAACTTGGCATCTGTTTATTAAATAATTCAATTAGTTTAAATTTTGTCTAAGTATCTTTCCCCAATAATTTATGAAAATATGACAGTCAATGAAATAAAATACACCAAATTCATTTCCTTTTTCTTCCTTTCCTGCCCTCTTTTCTGTCTTTCCAGCTTCAAGAGATGATAATAGAAGGCTTGAGATTTACCAAAGATGTTATTAATTTATTCTGTGTTATGCAACTGTGTCAGAATAGATAGAATGTCTTATGTGAATGAATGCATGATTCATATGTTTAAAAGCACTGGGAATTTTCTAACAGAGCTCTTTTTTTGGAGTAAGAATAAAAAAAAGAAACTACACAACAGAAAAAAAAACAAAAACAAAAAAACAAATAATAATGATAATGAGAAATACATAAAAGAAATGTTAGAGTCAAATATTTTCTCCCTATGTAATAAACTCAAGTTGGCATATTAAAAGAAGAGGAAGAAGAAGAAGAAGAAGAAGAAGAAGAAGAAGAAGAAGAAGAAGAAGAA
>CAJQZJ010032443.1:181506-215399 GCA_907164525.1 Lophiomys imhausi
AAGAAGAAGAAGAAGAAGAAGAAGAAGAAGAAGAAGAAGAAGAAGAATGTAAGTTACCCTTACTGTCTGTCTCCTAATCCTTTCTATTCAATAATGCCATAGACACTTTAGAAAAAGCTTTCATACTGAGATCAAGTAGGGTTCCCCTGTAGTCTGCCATAAATGTCTAGATCTGCAACTCTAAAGTTGGTAATGAATTTCTGATCTTCATTTTCCTTGGGATGAAGCCAACTTGACAAGCTGACCATAAAGAAGTTTTCAAAGAGATCTGCTTGAGCCTCGATGAAGATGCAAACACAGGGCACTTAGCTATGATAAATTATCTTTGCCTTGCCTACAGTCTGCCATAGATTTGTACCTGATAATCATCTTCAATTAGCACATGTCTGTGCCAGATGCCAGAGCTTTCCCCACAAACAGATCACACACCACACACACACACACACGCACGCACGCACGCACGCACGCACGCACGCACACACACACCACACACACCACACACACACACACACACACACACACACACACACATTCACACACTCACGCACGCACACACACATACACACAGTAATCTAAAACTTTGACTGCTGTTGCTTCTATCATCTTTTCCACAATAATGCATTCACACTTTCATATGGAGTGCCAAAGATATCATCAGCTTTCCATCACTGTAAGAAAGAAGTGAAACCCATTTACTCTCAAAGGTTTAGAGTCCCCTTTCCTAAAGTGTGTTACACAGACTGGAATCCAGGTCTGTGCACATATGATTAATTTTCAACCTCCAGGAAGGACTAGTGGCAAGCTGCAGGAGGTCAGGTAGCTCATTTCCCTTGGCACTTGTTTTCTTCAGGTGTCTTCAGCTATACAAAACCACCTTCCTGGCCTTTCTCATTTGTGATACTAAAGAATGTGGCACAAAAATTGTAAGACTATTAATTTTTAAATGAAATAATATTTATTATAATTTATAGGCTAACTTCCTTCTAGACAATTTTTTCCAGTTTTTGGAATTATTATAAAATTTAAACTTTGTTTTTTTAAATAGAAATTTATAGAAAGCAGTGAAAATAATAGAAAACAGTTCCCATTTACATCACACCAAATTTCTCCTCTTAGTATCTCTCTACATTGTGTGATGCATTTTAAAAGTTCATGGACTTCTATCAATTGTTATTCATAATTTAAGTCTGTACTGTTCTCTGACTCTTTATTTTTCACCTGGCAGCCTTTTGTTATTATTATTGTTTCAGAACCACTACCAGGTAACACTTTACATTTTTCTTAGATGTAACAATTGTCCAACTTTCCCTGTTTTTGAATATCTTAGTAGTTTTCAGTGTCATTTATAAGATATTTTTTATTAAATTAATTAACTGGGATTTCTGTGGTGTTATAATTAGACAGTGTTTTCATGTCTTGGGGAGGAAAAAGACAAGGTCCCAGTTTTACTATATTATAGCATGTGTATATGCTATAAGTCTTATCTCTATTGGTGAGATATGTACCACTGCTTTTTTATTTTAGTTACTACAGTCAGTCATAAGGTAGGAAATTTATTGACTTCATAAGTATACCTGCTGTAAAAATGAGAAGCCAAGTCATAGAACTTCTTAGAAATGAGAATAGTAATAGAGATAGTAAGAATTCCAGTCACAATGTTTTATTTACATAGACTCTGAAGTGAAATTGTCCCCCTAATATTCCCAGGGCATTTGATGTGTAGTAGATACTTGTGTTATGGTGTACCTGAAGAGAAAACCTCCTGAGATATCTGAGTAAGTCAGATGAAGTCTTTAACTTGCATGTCTTTATTATCTTCAACATTTTACACAAAATTAGTAGCTTTTATACGATTAGGATTTTACAGCTTTATCTCTGTCAAGTTTGAACCTTAAAATTTTGAAGATTTAATTGATGATCTATTAGCATCAAAATAAATCTTTAAATCATAAACATGGTCAACAGAGAGGCTCGAACCTTACTTTCCTGATTCTTTTATAGTATACCATTATAGAATATTAGGTTTGTTTTTTTTTTTATGACTCAGTTACCCAAGTAGGTAAAGCTTAGCAAAGTTAGTAAGACAAAGAGGCTACACATATATTCCAGTCAGTTACTGTTAACCTAAATAGACCTTAGAGATTTATAAACCATATTTATTAAGCATGCCTTATTCAAACACATGTTGTTATTTTTCTAAAAATTTCCAGAAGCATGATCTTGAGCAGTTAGCAAAGACATACAACTCTAAGTCAGTTTCTGTTGACCTAGGTATACCTTTACATCTTTGGGAATTTATAAACATTCTTTATTAAACATATGTTGCTTCTTATTTAAATATTTTAGAAGCCTGGTGTTGAACACAGCAAAAATGTAAGTGGTTAGATATAAATATCCAAATCAGCTTTTGTTAATCTGAGTAGACCTTAGAAATTTATAAATACGTATTAGTTATTAAACATATGTTGTTCCTTACTTAAATTCTGTAGAAGCCTGGTGTTGAACACAGTTAGAAAAGACATAAGTAGTTAGACATACATCTCTAAGTTAGTTTCTGCTATTCTCAGTAATCTTTACAACCTTAGAAATACATCATAATATAAAAATCCATAGTAATCTGAAATATTTTGGAGACCTGCTGTTGTTTCCAGAGTCTATATAGTGATAAACGGAGGGCTCAATATGAATAAGAAGTTTTATAGGTGCTGCCTTTATTGGTTTATACCACATGGTCATCTCAATCAAGATGGTGGTGAAGTTATATGGCACGTACTCTCACCTTAGTAAAAATGGCTTCCAGTCAGATGGTTGCTTCCTTCTTAGTGAGATAGGTCATCAACCAAGATGGAGGCATGTCAAGTGGCTGTTATTTAAAATATCTATTTTCCTAGTAGATCTATTTTTCAAGTATGAGTTTAATCCATGTTGTATATACAGTATGTTCTCAAGAAGAGTTGAATCACACATATAGTATGTTGTAGCAAATTAAAATTATGTATGTATAGTTAAGTGGAAAAACCTTGAAGATAAGAGACTTTTAAAAGTGTAGAGCAGAGCAAGTTTAGATATAAGAGACTTGTGGATCATTTGCTTGTGCAGTGGCAGAAGTTGTTACCATATGAAAGAATTTGAAAATCAAGCATGCCAATTTTTTGGCCACTGATTTGTACTGAGGGCAAGCTCTTTGTAGTTCAAGGAGAAGAGAGAGAGGATCTCAAAACAGAACTCCACAAGTTGGGAAGGCCCCTTTAAGCTCCAAGGGGAAAATAAGAGAGAGCATAGTGGCCCAGAAAGGTTTAGAGGAAAGGCAAGAGTTGCAGAGGCCCAGAAAGATGGCTTTAAGGAAGTTGTGAGATTACAGGCGAGAGGAATAAAAACTTTAGAGACCCCCTTGGCAGGCAGTGGAGCCAGGCCAGCTGGGTTCTAGGAACTTAGCTGACCATAAAAAAGGTGGAACCAAGAATGAAGGTCAGTCAGGTCATGAGCCCCAGGCTCCAGGAACTAGCTAAACACAAAGCTGATAGTAAAGTAAGATTAAATTCATTCCTGAGAAAAACAAGTATAAGATGTTTCCTGCTGACTAACTAAACAATGGGCTGGTACCTTCCACCTGTATTTCCCCTCACCCCCTTGGGTCATGGTTTAAATACCTTACTCTCCCCCAAATTGGGGTCACGAACTCCTCTACCCCTGCGTGGGATACGAGTTGTGCCCTCAGTGCACTGATACCCGAAATAAACCTCTTGCGATTGCATCCAGAAGGTCTCTTGCGAGTTTTTGGGTGGCCGTGATATCCCGAGTGTTGGGAGTCGGGAGAGGGACTTCCCTCCCCCGGGTCTTTCACAGGCACCTCCTAGGTGGAGGAGAGGAAAAAGATATATTTTCTGAGGGATCTGAGAGGGAACAGGATTGCAAAGTATCTTAGATGAGTAAGTATATTTAATAGAGAGATATGCCCATGTGGAGGGCCTAGAGAAATGCCCCAGAAAGGTATAGCAGGTCAGAACTGAGAGAGGTACTTACAGTGTAGACAATGACAGATGAATTGTTAGAGAGCAGGAAAGAGGAAGTGGACTCTAGAATTTGGAGTAAAGTTTGGTAGGTGGCAGAAACAAATGATCTGTACATACCTTAGTAGAGTCAAATCAGCAGCTTGGTTCAGAGAGGCCAAGTCCCTTGGAAGGAAGTTCATTTATGCCACTTCTGTGGTTTCAGCACCAGATGAACAAAAATACGAAATGAGGATATAACACTCCTAGGTATGTTGGAGGAGAAGATTTATTGTAGATATGGAGAAGAAAACAGCCAGAGGCATCTGGAAGAGATCAGAATAAACTGGAGATAAGAAGAGGAGAGAAGGTGGAGAAGAGTGAGAGAGGAAGAAACCAGGAGCCAAGAGGCCAGGAGGGATCCAGGAGACCAAGAGACCAGAATAACCCAAATTGCCGGGTTATATAATGAAGAGAAGCTGGTGGAAGGAGACCAGCCTGGTTCCTGAGCTGGAGAATTTAGAAGAGATGTCAGAGTATGCAAATCAGGATGACTCTGTAATGGGTTCTAGGAAATGCTAGGAAAACCTGGCAGCCAGATCCACTTTGATATATTAAATAGGCACCACAATTAGCCATTTGTCCTGAGTTTGCCACAGTAAAAGCAATAATGTTCTGGAATTCAGGACATTTAAGTATCTTAGTCATGTTCAGAGACAGCTGAAGATGATCAGTTTATTAAATTACTATCCAGAGACTGTGGATTTTCATCTTTGTCTATGACACATACTCTACAGATAGAAAAAATGTTTAAATACCTATTAATTGATGTTAAATGGATAACTGGATCAGACAGTATCATTTTGAAGCAACACCTTCTTAGATTTCAATTCAGACATGAGTGCAACTAAGAAGTATATGTGTTATCTCTAGGGTACCATGCTGTTCTCTGAAATGTATTATTGGCAATGCTGGACAAAGCAAACTATTTAAATTCTTGAAAATGTGTCTACAAAATAATGCTTCTTAGATGCACTTGATACTTTAATAAGAATTACATTACTTGTTCACTGTATTAATGTAAACATGATGTTCATGTTTGAACAGGTTTCAGCCTGTGGATTACAAAGACTCACTAAGAAACCTGAAATAAATAAAAATAATAAAACAGAATAAATTAGAATAGGCATTATAGAAGAATAAATTAATGAGACTATTATAGGAGATCTAACCATTTGAAATGAAGATTCTTATTTTTGCAAAGAAATATTAAGTATTTAAATCAAATGTACTCAAATATCCAAGAATCTTTGAAAAGAGAGATTAGCAAATGTATATATTATTTCCCTAAATAGTGAAGAACTACCATTAATAGGCATCTCTTCCAGTGTTTTGGAGGTCACCCTTGCACAAAGGACAATTATTTTTTATTAAAAAGTGATGGTGTCGGTTTTGTTTTATCCTTTTCGTCTGACTATTCAAAGTATGAATTTCTGAAAATTTCTCTCCTGTTCCAAACTTAGAATGGATTTGTGATCACTCTAAATGAGTCAGAAGCACTGAATTCATTTCTCTTTATTCTACACAGAGCTCTGTAAGAGAGTGGAACTATAGTCATTTCTCTTCCACTGTTCTGAATATGGGTAAATTGAATTCATCACCCCCCATTGTTCCACACCTCTGTGGCCCTGCCCCTTAGAAGCAGCACTCAGGAGCTCTTGTTTTTTGAGACTATTCTTCCTGCATTCAGACTCAAATTCAGCAGGGGATGGAAGAAGCAATTTTCAGATTCCATGGTGGGCTGGATTAAATTACTCCACAGGCCATATGTCTCACAGACCTACTAGAGTGGATTAAGTGTTTGCTTCCTTTTTGCATTTGAATTTTTTTTATAAGAAAAAGAAAATGTTAATGCAGACCTAGTAGGGGAGAAAAAGACAAACAGACAAACAAATTGGGTTAGCAAAGAATCATCCTCAGTATTTCCTCCTGGTCCATGGCAGCCAAGACTAGATATATTTGGCAATAACAGGTCAAAGCCAGACTTTCTGTCTGGATTTAAGTACCTACTACTATGTGTTGCATAAAGAACCAAGAGTGATCACTGGGCATTTGGCTTGCTCTTAATTCCATTCCTTCATCATTACCTTTCAGCAATGGCTTAAATTATGAAAATCAAAAAACAAAAACCCAATGTATTTAAATTTTGGATTTGGAAGGAAAATATGATTAGAAGTTTAACAGTCATATGTTGTTATCTTTTAATCAAGTATTAACACAGTATTTAATGTATAGACTGTTTATTTTGTGTGTTAATTAGTGAATAATACTAGTTGAGTCATGGTGAACTTTGGTAAATAATAGTAATTTTTGGTCTTGTGCATGTGTGTGTGTGTGAGAGAGAGAGAGACAGAGACAGAGAGAGAGAGACAGACAGAGAGGACTGCATGTCATGTATGTAACCATCTTATTGTCTTCAAAAACACCCTGGGATTTGTCCTGTTACTCTAGAGATAAGAATCCCAAAACTAAATAATGACATATGATGGGCTGGGAAGATGACTCAGTAGGTCAGAGCTCATGTGGTATAAGCATGAGGACCTGAGCTTCAATTCCTATCAACCACTTAAAAAGCCAAGCATGACTGTGTGCTTGTGCCCACAGAGTAGAGGGGGGAGACAGGTCAATACCAGAAGTTCTCTGGCCAGCCATCCTGGCCAACATGTTGGACTTTAGGTTCAATGAGAGACCCTATCTCAAGAGGATATTGTTGGAAGCAATAGAGGAAGATCTGGAACTGCTAAAGAACCAGCCTGCCTCCATCTTATGTGTAAAAGACCTCTTGTAGTAGACAAACTATGTTCATTCCTGTTTATGATTAAACATCTGTTTTTCAAGGAATGGCCTATGCCCCATGTGAACCTTAACTACAAATGGTTCTGTGCTGCCTTTTCCAGGAATGGCAATCATGTCTGTTTATAATGATCTTGTAACCCCACCTTTGTTTCCAAATGTTATATGACCATCTGTGGCTACCTTGTTATGATCACTTGTTGTCATGACTAACTTCTTGTATCTACCTTACAACCATGTATTTGTTCAGGAGGTCATTAGAACTAACTTGTTATGCGTATGTTCTGCTGCTGTAACTACATCTATTTTGGCAGCCAAACCCCTCCCCCAATTTGGAAACCCCTATACCTAAGCTATAAAAGCCTTGCATTCCTCCAATCCAATGTTGACCTTCAGAACCCTACCTTAGGGGAACGCAGCCCACGTGCATGAATAAGAAAGCTTACTTTAATTAATTTGGCTATAATTTGAGTTAGTTGTCTTTCTTCTCCCGTCTTTAGAATTAACACTTCTTCCTCTGGCTTCCATATATATGCACTCAGCACACATTCTTGCCCTCATGTACATGCCCATAAATAATAAGCAAATATATATATATATTTGCTTATTATATATATATATATAAAGCATTCATTTTGTATATTAAGACTGGAGCTTCAACCCAAATTTGTTAACCCTTAAGCTCAGGTGTTCAACCACACTCTTCTCTGTGTTTGTGTAGAAAATAAAAATAAAGCTTTAGGAAATTTGATGTCAGCTCCTTGTTTCTCTAAGATTTGAAATGAAGAGAAACTGTAGATATTAAGGAAGGGAGGAAACTGAATGAGGAATGTTATGATAATGCAGCGAGTGGCACAGCATCGGCGGGATGGCTCACCAGGGTGGACCCAAGGAAATCACGCCATACCACGCAACAAGTCTAGTATAAGGCTTATTAAGGTAAAGAAGAAGGGAGCTTAGGGCAGGGACCAGAGGCATAGCTATGGCAGAAGATGGAACATAGAGAAAGAGGGAGAGAAAGAAGGCCGAAGGCCTTAGGAGACAGAGGGAAGTCAGAACACAGAAATGGGGAGAGAGGGAGAGAAGGGGAGATTGGTGGGGAGCTTTTATCCCTTCCAGGTGTGTTGCACCTGAAAGATCCTGAAGTCAGGCTACTGGAAATGCTAGTAGACTTAAAAAGAAGATTTCAGATTTTTAGATATTTCCATTATCTTCATTTAAGTCCAAGAAAAGGCAGAAGAATTGAGTTCATAATTTACAAAGAAAGAAGTGACATTTGTCAATGAAGCACTTTTTGTGTTGCCCTCATAGCTACTTAAGGTAACTGAGTCTTTTTTTAAATTTTATTATTTTTATTTCTTCAAGTTACATCTCAATCACAATCCCCTCCCTACTTCCTCTTCCAGTCCCACTCTCTCACCTTCTTCCCCCTCACTCTCCATCCGCTTCCATTTTTTTTTTTTTAAGTTTAAGGTATATCTTTTTCTGAGTCTTGAGTCTTGATTACAACAGAAGAATATTGTATATGGAAACTAGTAACTCAAACAGGAGGGAAAAAGAGAGAGGATTCATGAAGAAAAACATATTGAATATATAACTGAATATGCTGATGAATATTTAAATTTTTCTGGAGAAAGTCAGCCAAACCACTAAGAGACCCTCCCAGTAGACTCTTCTTCTTTTCTTTTTTGCATGGTATTTCTTCTCCCGTTCTTTTATTTCACCTGTTGTTTTTTTTAATATTTATTTATTACTTCAGGTTACATCTCCATCACAGTGTCCTCTTTCCGCCCCTCCCAGTCCCTCTCTCCCACTCTCTACCCCCATCCCTTCCATCATACTTCTCTGGAGTGGAATGTCCATACATATCAGTCCCCCACCCCATTTCAGCAGTCATATGAGGGCCAACAGCCTCCTCATACACTGGGGGCCCACAAGGCAGCACCACTAGGGAAAAGTGTCTCATTGACAGGAAAAAAGTCTGTGTTCATGTTCCCTTTGGTGCATTGGTTGTAGTATAGCTATCCTGTACTATATAGCTAAAATCTGACTATAAGTGAATAGATGCCATATGCATCCTTCTGCTTCTGGGTTAGCTCACTCAGGATGAGGTTCTCTAGTTCCATCCATTTGGCTGCAAATTGCATGATTTCGTTGTTTTGACTCTTCTAATGCTAGTCCTGTTGATATTATATGATGCTTTTAAAATGAAACTGACCATATATGTCATTTAGACATTTTTTTTCCTTTTGGCCTCTGTACTCTTTGGTAGAACTAATATCATTTAGTTTTTTGATCAAAAATGTAAGAGGTCCTAAGGTGCTGATATTTACACCCCTGAAAACTGATGGAGGGGATTCACTGTTTTTCTCTTATACTAATTCTCAGTCAGAGAACACTGTTTCAGAACAATGTGTTACTTTTCTTCAGGTTCCTGGGAAGAGATTAGTAAGGTCAGCTGTGCATTTATAATTAGTAGAATGGGAAATAAATAGTCTTCAAGGTCGTTTGGCTGGATGATGGGATAAGCTGTCATCCAGAGCTGTGTGCAGCTGAAGAAATAGCCAAGCAGCATTTTACAGAAGTGTGTACCAGATTTTGCTCAGCAGCAAAGGAAGTGCTAAATAAATTGAATTTTAAACCATCTGTAGATAAGACTATTAGTCCAATAGGCAGCTAAGTGAGACTCTGCATATTTAATGATTTTTATTTTACTGTCAAACACCTAAATCGTCTTCTTTTGCTTTAAGTTCTCATAATTCGGATGATGAAAACAAAAATGCCATTTGATTAATTCAATGCTTCTCAATTTTTTAATGTCATGGCAAGCATATAGACCAAGTTTTTAGAAACAGTAAATGTTCCAGAATTACAAATGAGGCAAATTTGGATGTTATTGAAATAGTTCATCAGCTTTGAAGTTCACAAAGATATGGAGAGTTGTGTCTGAGAATGTCCATGATCTGTTTCTGTCTTCTGTTCCTGAACCCAACTGATGACTCTTTAGGATGAGAATATACTTCCTTTTGTTTTGTTATTTGATGGAGATGCTGAGGTTAGGGTTTTTCTGTGTGCATCTCTGAGATCTAGCAAGTGCTACCATTGGATTATGCAGCATGATTTCTGTCATGATTGCAAGGTGTTTCATTATTCCACTCTCTGGACACTGTTGTTGAGGCTCCCGAAAACACCTAAGGCTTTATATCTGCCTCAGACCCCACCTGAATAAACAAGCTTAGTGATCATATCAGCTTTGAGGCATTCATTGAGCACCAACAGGAACATAGATGAGTCTCATCAAACATCTCTGCATCCTGCTAATACCACCTTAATGCTAGAGCAACAACAGAGAATTAGCAAGTAAAATGAACTCTCACACATCTGTTTTGTAGTATAAGGCACCTTTTGTAATAAATGTTCAGTGTGGAACAAGAACAATGGCAGCTGAGGAGCCACAGAAATTGACACTGGTTGAGGTGAAAGAGTATTTTATGAATTGCTTCTATTATATTGTAGTATGTAGTATGTCACTAGAGCCTGACAAGGTTAGGAATAATCTCATAACTTACACTCCAGGAAACTTGCAGAAGCATTCTGAGGTTGAGAGTTCATTGGAACAGAGGAATGGCTTCACTTAGAGTGACGTGAGGTAGAGGATTATAAATCAAAGCAAAAAGTGGCAGGTTGTTTTCCTTGGTAGAAGAAATGATGTGAATAAAAATGGAAGTGAATTAAAGTTTATGTGGAATTGAAACACAGACAAGCAATTACCTTAAATATATCAAACATGTATTTCTAAGCACTTTATGTGACTATCTGTATCTAACCATGTATGGTTTGAAAGTTCTTATATCAATTTAAGGCACATTCTTTTTTTTTTTAGAGACAGGGTAGGCCTGCCTCTGTTTCCCAAGAACTGGGATTAAAGGCATGCACTACCATGCCTGGCTCTAAGAAAATTTATTCCCTTTCCTTATTACATTTGCATTAATAATGTTACTGATGGAATTGGATCCTCTACAAATTCATATGTTGAAGCCTTAACCCTCAATGTGGAAATTTTGGTGACAAAGATTTTTGTTTGCAATCTCCTCAAGAAAAATCACATTGCATATAGAAGTTCTTTCTATCGCTTAAGAGTACAGAAAAGAGGCAGCAGGCTGTGAGCTAAGAAGATAGTCCTCAGGAAAGACCACTGAACACCTTTTCCCTGAGCTCTGAGAAAATGAGTGTCTGTTCACCACATACAACTTCCAGACATCCTTTGTTCGCATCCCAACCTTTCTGTTCTTACTTTTTCCTTAGCTGACTGTATTACCCTCTCCCAGATGCTCAGATACTGGATGACTTCTCTTCTCAGAAAGGAGGCTCTCTCAAGCTTTCTGAAGTTAGAAACTTCTGAAGTCAGAACTTCTGTGAAAGCTATGTGCTTGTCAATCATATACATTTCAGCTTCATAAAGTACACTTTATATAAAGTGTAATGCAAAGAGAGCAATGGTCAAACAAGGACACAAGTTTTGTCAGAAAGGCCTTGAATCAAAACTGAATCTGTTGTATGTTAGGAGTCACTGTGTTTTGGCTATATAGGTCTACATATGTTTTATATATATATATATATATATAATTTTTATGTGCTTATAGATGTTTAGTACCTTAATTATGGAGAATCAAGGCTCAAAGTTTCCCTATCATCATTCCTTAGATATAAGTGCCAAATTAGCATACATTGGATTTACTGTGTTAGGATGCTTGGTTTTAAGAACTATTATTTGAGTTGCTGACTTGATTTCAAAACTATTAAATAAATTTTGGCTTGATATTAGGACAGAATTTCCAATAATTTCAGAAATTTCAAAAATATACTTCTGTTATTTTAATCCTATACATTTATATGGAAAAATGTTTTTAGTGTCTCTGACAATAAAATCAAAATATTAGTCAAATATAAAAGATACTGAAGATACTTTGTCTTATTATATTAAATATAGAGCCAATATTTAATTGATTCTAAAAAATAATAATATGCATCTCATTAGTATGCACATTTTATCTTAAATAAATGGTAAAATTGTATGTGCATTAAATAATTATTCTAAAATTATTATTTGTGATATATATATATATATATGATTTATTAAAGTTGTCCACAGACTTTGTTCCAGATAATCCAGCAATTGCTGTCTTTTAATAAAAAGGAAAAGAATCCTCAAGTTGTTCAACCTACAAGATTAGATGCTTCAGCAGTCAAAATTTGATACTTGAATTCGAGGTAATTCCTTGAGAGCTACTGGTCTTTCTCAGTTGGAGTCTAGATGAAGTAGGTTCTAATATCAGTGAAGGTATCTAATATCTCAGCAGTAGGACAGATACACTTTCCAATGAGAGTGATGGCAAGCTTCCTTCTTCCAAGTCCTATCATGTGACCTGTGACCAAAAAACATGGCTCAGATTTAGAATGGGTTTCTAAACCACAAATGATCCAGATTTAGGATGGGTTTTCCTGTCTTAAATCATCCAATCAAGAAAATCTCTCACTTGAGATTTAGTTGATTTCAGATGCAGTCAAGCTGACAACCAAGATTAGTCATCACATTTGAAAAAGCATGATATAAGTCTTAAATAATTAAGTTGTAGAAGGGTCTGAAATTCTTATCCTAATATCTATGAAGACTTAGACCAGTCTTATAAACTGCACTATTCCCCTCAAACCTTACTTTATTCTAGAGTTAAATGAAGACATAGCCTAATTCCACTTGCATCATCTCTTGACTTTAGTCAAGACACTCAATGGTATAGCTGATTTATATACTTCTATACTCAGGGGCACATAAAGTCTTTTTCAAGTGAAAATGATTCTCAAGTGGAAAGTTTAAGAACTCCTGCTCTGTATATTGTTTGGAAGTTTGGCATGTCATCTAAAATAAGCTAATGAAGGGCAAGAGAGATAGCTCAGTGGGTAAGTGCACTGAGTGCTCTTCCATAGGATCTGAAATTCATTCCCTGTACTCACATTAGGTTGCTCACACGTGGCCACAATGTCAGCAGAAGAAGAACGGATGCTTCTGACCTTTGAGGACACCTACACTCACATGCACATTTGTACACACATACATGTTAATGTACTCATATTAATGAACTCATAAAAATTTAAAATAAATAAATAAAATACGAAAATGAGATTTCTTTTTTTTTTAAATACTTTATTTTATTTTTTTTTCAAGTTACATCTCAGTCACAAACCCCTCCCTATTCCCCCTTCCTATCCCGCCCTTCCACCCTCTTCCCCCCAGAAGTTTCCCCTTTCAGTCCAACAGATGGTTCCTTCTCTTATAACAGTAAGTATTATACAAAACAACAGATATAAATATGCCACATTTATGAGAGTTAAATGGCTCAGTATACCTTCCCAATGTCCAGTTTATACATATTTGGCCCCTGACTTTAACATTCTACTATCTAACCATCTCCATGAGTTTAAAGGTCTATATCTGACTCAACATTCATATTAACTTGCAACACACTTTTAAGAGTATCTTCTTAGATCTATAACACCCTCTTGATTCCTAAAGAACTCAAAATTTAGCTATAAGACTCTAGCTGTCTATTCTTCAACCACCTCAGAGACCTGAGAGGGATAAATATATTTGCTTATATAGGAAGTGCAGGGCCTGCAGCTTCCAAAACTAAGAAAGGACATATCAATGACTGCCTGGACAGTTCCCATTTTCTCTCCATACATTCCTGCATCGGTCTTCAGCCTTTGGGTCCTGTTTCTATGACAGACATTTGTTGTAGAGCAGGGATTATGAAGGACTTACCTACCCTGTCTTGGCAGAGTTAGGCTGTCGACTTCCCTGCTACCAAGTTTTGTCCTTTTTGGACAGCAGTCTCTCTGCAGTTGGAGCAAGGGGTTTTTTCATGCCATACCACCCTGAACGCGCCTGATCTCAGAAAATGAGATTTCTAAGTCACAGGTGGCCCTGTTCTTTCCTTTTTGTTGCAGTACAATTGGTTGTGGTTTCTGATTACTGCAGGAACTGTTCAGTTGACCTTAAGGAAATTTGCTCCTTGAAGCATGAACAAATCATGTAAAAAAAGAAAAAACAAAACAAAAAAAAACTAAACTAAAAATTGCACCAGTAAAAAAGGAAATAGGCTTCAATTGGGAAGTTGCACATTTATAGGAAACAAGAGGAAGTTGCTTAGAAAATTATAAATAATGCTCATAAATGATGAGCTACCAAACCGAGAATAACATTAAATATTTTATTTCTTTTCCATTTGGTTATTAATAGAACACTTGCTGTTTGTATTTAAAATATTGCAATGCATTTGCTTTTCTCAATTTATGTGAAATAGCATTGAAGGGAAGCAATTTTCAAAATGTGCTGAGAGACCAGGAAAGGAAAATCATAAGATTTAAAATACACCTTAGAAAAGACAAAAAGTGAACTTTTCCTGGAGATAGTAGGCACATTAGCATGAGGCACTGCTCTGAATGACCTTGGCAAATTATCATGCTTATGTTATGAAAAATAAAGAAGAGAATATATTTTTGAAGGAAGTATGGGGAAAAATTAATATATGTCCAGGTCAAAAAGCTTTTGGAAACCCTTGTGCAGAAAGTGAAGGTACTAAGGGGAAACACCAGCCAGGGCTGCCATCTTTAAAGGTGCATGAAGGAAATGCATTCAGGTTGTTAAACAACTTCTCCAAGGTCAAATATATCCAGAGCAGAAACTCTGTTTTCTAGATACCTGAGTTCAGATACTTTTTTTTCCACTCAACCTAGTGACAACCATAATGTTCCACATTTGCAAATGTGACAGTTTTCATTGGGAAATTTCAAGTCTACATTTACCCATATACCTATCTCTTACATAAAAATAGAAAGGAAACCTAAAAATAATACTAACATTATTTTGCATTTCTATTTGCTCTGCCTTCTTGTCTCATTTACTCTTTTATTTCTAACACTAAGAGCACTTCCGGAGAACGTTATTTTCTGGAGACAAACCATCAGTCCTTCAAATTCCTTAGTGAATATTGTTTTAGATTCTTCATCAATTAATTTAGTTCCATAACACCCCAGAAGGAATACAAATAGCACCTGTATTTTAGAATTGATTTTTCCCCCCTGCAGTGTCTTGGCAGGGAGGGGGAAGTTGAAATAGTGGGACTATTTGGTAAAAAATCTTTGCCCTTTACTTTTTTGTAAATGTTGTCTTTTTTGTAAATGTCAAACCCAAATTATAGGTGAATATTGGCAGAGCTGTAGAGACTATCTGAGACCCATTACTGCTGCTGGCATTTGCACTGCTAAATTTGTAATGAGTTGCAGGTGTCTGTGATTGAATTCTGTGTTGCCTTTGTGATTGGCTCACCAATTCACAGTCCATTAAGGCTATGCTTTTTGTAGATGTCAAAATTGTGGTGATACAAAAACAGCAGTTTCAAATGGCAAGTTTTAACGTAGAAGTCTCTGAATATTTTAGACCAGCGTCAATTCTCACACTTATCCATGTGGGTAGTCATCAGTTAGACACCAGAAAAAGTCAAAATTGGATGATACCGTTTAGCCTGTCTTCTGTTGTAGTAGTGTTCAGGACTGAGCATACATAAGAATTATCTGAGATCCTTTTTTAGAAGAGGCAGTTCTAGTTGCTCCTTTTTTTCTCCAAGATTCAGACTCAATACATTTGTGTGGTCTAGAAAGAAAGATACTAGTTAATTCCTAAACAAGTGTTTCACGGACAGCTCATTGAGAAGCACAATGTTTGGTTTAATTCTTTTGCTTTAAAATGAAGGAGCACTGAGATCTCAGAGCAGACCTTTGCTAAAGTTCCCAGATGATTTCAGAGATAGGCAAATTTAGCTTCACTCCAATTTGAATGTTGTGTTTCTGTTACTTTAGGTTATTAGTGGGACTGATTGAGGGCTGTGAATCCTAGCTAACATTGTGGGCTTAGTACAGAGGTACCATATAGTAGGTCTGGTAAATTGAGACTCTTTTTATAGACTCAATTATGAGAGGGGAAAATTCACATGTATGTTTCTGTAGTCTAGAAGAAACACATTTCTTCATTTGGCCAGCCAGATTGCCAAGTGGTAGAGGCACTTACCTCCAAACCTCATGTCAATCCCTGGGACCTACAGCATGTAAGGAGAGAATCAACTCTGATGTATCCTCTGACCTTCATACATACTCTGGGGTATAAGCCCTATGCCTGCCACCTCCCCTTAAAACCCAGAAAAATAAATATTTATAAATATTTTAAAATTTAAATATGCTTTTTATTGTTAATTTTGTTTTGCTGGGGATCAAAACCAAGGCTTTGCCCATACCAAATAAGTCACTCTATCACTGAATTACATTACAAGCTCTCACATAGAGTATTTGTTATAAGATTTGATGTATAAAAGCTATGAAAAGCCATGTATGGTTATTCACATTATTAATTCCAATATTCACAAGGTAGAGGCTGGTTGATATATGGAGCTCTGTGAGTTTAGGGGCAGTCTTGTTTATATAGTAAGTTCAAGACCAATCAGTGCTACATAGTGAGATCCTATCTCAGAGTGAAAGAGAGAGTGAGAGAGAGAAAGAGAGAGACAGAGACAGAGAGTCAGAAAGGGAGACAGACACACACAGAGAGAAAGATGATGTATATGTATACACACATATGTATGCACACATATACATATATATAGGCAGAAAAAAAGACTTATAGACAGAAGCAGAAAGGGGCAATGAAGGAAGAAAAGAATGAAGGGAGAAAGGAAGGAAGGAGTCATAAGTTCTGCACATGGAGACTACCCATTTTATGTATCTAGATATCTGAGGAATTTACTCAAGCTCAGGCCCATCACTAATAAGCACATTGTGTCCTGAATAATCACCATGGTGAACATTTTTGCATGTTATTTCAGTTTGTTGTCATGAAACCTTCATAAGATTGGCATTGCCATTGATTTGTTCCTATTTGTTATAGGTACTAAATATGAAGGTTCAAACTGAAGTATGAAATCTTTGTTCAAGGTGAAAGAGCTTGCAAAATATCAGTCTAGATTTTAAACCCAAAAATTCTTACTGGGAGTCAGAACCTTTACGAATCAAGGTTGGATGCTTGAATCCCATGGATGTTTAGGAACTTTATTATACTATAGACCTGCAGCAGCTGGTCACTAGGGATTTCTACATGATTAAATAAAAGAAAATAAGCACTTACTAGGTTTTTCTCATTTGATTAAGTACTGAAGCAAAATTATAGCTTCCTGGTTGCTAATTCATTTTTAAAGTTTGATCAGCTAAAGAAACACATATAAATCAAGCAAGTCCACTGTCTGTGTCTGTTTGTGTATTTGTCTATATGTATTTTATGTATTCATTATCTGTGTCTACGATCAACAAAGATGTCATCAACAAAGGAAACTAGCTCATATCAGAACTTAAAATCTTCTGCACTATTTTAGTCAGTCTTTTATTTTAAATTTAAATTATGCCTAAAGCTTTTCTACTTAGTTTAAATGTTTCCATTGCCAGATAAATTTAGAATAATTTGAGATCCTAATATGTAGTACCTGATATAAAATAGGTATTAAAACTGGGTGAAATAAAATATTGTTATGTAGCCAGAAAATGTCTGCTTAGAGTGTGTGTGTTTCTGTGTGTGCCATATTCTGATGGGAAAAAATAGTCATCTGACAGGATTTAATTAAATTTATTGAAGTAAATAACTATTTAGAAAGGTATGATCAGTGAGGCATGCAGACATTAACACTTGTGGGAAGATGATATGACTCCTGACAAAACAAGGAAGAAATGCATTACCAGTGACTGATAAAAGCAGGGACTAGAAGGGAGAACACCCAGCATGTTTAAGCTGCTGCCATGTCAATTGGTAAGAAAACTAGGGGAGGATAGGAGAGAAAGGAGGAATGATTGCATTACAGTTTCAGACAAGCTTAAGAGGTAATGGATCTCAGAAAGTGCCAGATTGATTTCCAAAGTGGTTGTAAAAGTTTGCACTCCCACCAGCAATGGAGGAGTGTTCCCCTTTCTTCACAACCTCGCCAGTATGTGCAATAACTTCAGTATTTGATCTAGCCATTCTGACAGGTGTGAGATGGAATCTCAGATTCGTTTTGATTTGCATTTCCCTTATGACTAAGGATTTTGAACATTTCTTCAAGTGCTTCTGAGCTGTTAGAAATTCCTCTGTAGTGAATTCTTGGCTTAGCTCTGTACCCCATTTTTTAAATTGTGTTATTTGGTTTGTTGGTATTTAATTTCTTGAGCTCCTTATATATTTAGGATATTAGCCCTCTGTCTGATGTGGGCTTAGTAAAGATTTTTTCCCAATTTGTGAGCTACCATTTTGCTCTATTGACAGTGGGAATAGTTCTACCTCAATACCCAGCTATACCACTTCTGGGCATATACCCCAAGTATGCATCACCAAATCACAACCACATTTCCTCAACTATGTTCATAGCAGCTTTGTTTATAATAGCCAGAAACTGTAAACAACCAGATGTACCTCAACCAAGGAATGGATAAAGAAATTGTGGTACATCTATACAATACTCTGCTATCAGAAACAAGGAAAACATGAAATTTGTAGGCAAATGGATGGAACCAGAAAAGATGATCTAATGAGTGAGCTAAAGCAGACCTAAAAAGACACCCATGGTATTTATTCACTCATAAGGGTATATTAACCATTAAGTATAGTACAACATGCTATAATCCACGGACCCAAAGAAACTAAGTAACAAGGAGGGCACAAGGGATGATCTTTGATTACCTCTAAGGAGGGGAAATAAAATGAACATCAGAAGTGGATGAAGAGAGGGATCCAGACAGGAACTCAACATTACTGCCATCGGAGAAGGCTTATCAAGAAAAAAATGGAAACAAATACAAATATTTGGTTCACAGCCAAATATTAGGTGAAAATCAGGGAGTCTTGAGGAAGAGTAGGGGAAGGTTTGAGGGAGCTGGAGAGGTCAAGGACACCACAAGAAGACCCCCATAGCCAATTAACTGGGACACAAGGGGGTTCATATAGCCTAAACCAAAAACCAAAGAACATGTATGGACTGGTCCTAGGCATATTACACATGTGAAGTAGATGGGCTGCTTGGTTCTCAAGTGGATCGATCCCCTAACAACTGGGACAGCGAAAATCTGTGACTTGGACAAGGTTGCCTCCCTCTAGATCCTATTTTCCTAGAAGAACTGCCTTGATGTGATTGGCCTTAATGTGATTTGATTTCCCAAGGTGGGTTGGAATCAGTTTGGGGAGGAGTTATGGGGGAAATGGGTGGGAGGATGCTACTGGGAGCAGGGAAGGGAATGGTGATTGGAATGGAAAACAAACAAATTAATACTAAAAATATAAAAAAACAATTAAACAATGTAGTAGATCTATGTGTTGCAGGTCAAGTTTGCGAGTTACAGGATGAGAGCAGTTGGCGTAGAGTGGGGATTGGATCTGGTATGAAAAGCAGGCAAATGGAGCGGGAGGTATATTTGACACTATGTCATTTAACCCAATTTAAACAAACAGAAAATCTCAAAGATGAAACAAATAACATGTTTAATTAGGGTGAAGTCTTTAGCCTATGAAAGGACAGTGACTAAAACCCCACTATTTATAACATTCGTTCTATTATCAGAATAAATATTTGTTGTGCTAGCCAATGTTTGTTAGTGGTTGAAAAGTTTACTAAACCAGACCATCAGATTCCAGGCTATCATTACAATTACAGGACGAAAAACTAGAAGGCAAATAATAAAATTGATAAAGAGAGAAGACCATTTCAGATGGTGGCAGACACAGCAAAGACACCTTAACATGGCCATCCCCTTGAGAAGGACCTCAAGGGGAGACTTACTACCTAGGTTTGGAAGGTCAGGAAATGATAATCAAAGGAAATAATATATAAGAAGGCATTATAATGAGGGTAATTATGATTGACAGGCCTTCCAGAAGAGAAGTGAGCAACCCAAAGGCCTGAGATGGAAGTGAGATTAGTGAGATTATGTTTAGTACAGAGGTTATAATAGTAAAAGCCAGGTGTTGGGAGTTCAGTCAATAAGGGAAAAGTGACAGAGGAGATGATGTTTAGGCAGCATAGGACTTTGTGAAGAATTTAGATTGTATTCAGGGGAAAATATGATTTCCTTGGAAGATTTTGAACACTGTTGTCTATATTTTAAAAATATATATTTGATTGTAGATGAAGAATGAATTAGAAATGAGCAAGAGAGGTAGGGTAGACCAATGGATATGGTAGATCTTTGACATATTTTTAGTTAAATATTCTGATATTAATAATCAGAGAAGGAAAAAATGACAAAAATAGGTATTGTAGTTTTGCCTATTTAGCTAGATGTCAGGGTCATTTACTAAGATGAGGCAGTTGAAATTATGGATGAGAAAATTCAAGTTCAATTTGTACATTTTGTGTTCAGCTGCTTACTCCATATCATTGATTCTCAACCTCACTAATGCTTCAAGCCTTTAATACAGTTCCTCATATTGTGGTGACCCCCAGCCATAAAATTATTTTTGTGCTTCATAAATATAATTTTGCCTCTGTTATGCACCTTAATGTAAATGGCTATGGTTTTAGAGGCCTTTGGAGACTCCTGTGAAAAGGTAGCTCAATGCTCCTGAAGGGATCTTGACCCACAGGTTGAGAACCACTGCTCTATATGCATTTGGAGGTTCTATGTACTTGGAGAGGTCAGTGATACACAAAAAACTTAGAGTCAGATGCATTTTAGATTATGACTCAGATGATATTGCAAAGAATGTACACAGAGATGTGCCTTTTTAAAGATAGAACCCATTTATGTGTTTGATACATAAGAAATATGTTTCTGTTCATGTTCATAGCATATGAGCCAATAATTTTCAAGTTCACATAACCAAAGCAGTCTTTTGCAAGTCAAATCTTATGAAGAAAAACACAACATGAAATGTTAATTAAATGGTCACATGAAATCAAATGATGGATATGTGGAGGTGTATTGTAATATTCTCAATAACTTTGGATATGTCAAAACTCTTCAGTAAAGCAATATATAAGTCACTTGTGCTAGAATATCCACAAGTGAAGTACTATGTAGAGAGATGTAGGAGGATGGTGAATTGGGTCAACCTAGACTACAGAGGAAGAGAGAGAGAGAGAGAGAGAGAGAGAGAGAGAGAGAGAGAGAGAGAGGAGAGAGAGAATTGTCCTTTTAGGAACAGAAAATGGATGATCCTAGGCCCATTACCTCATTCATTAGCTCTTCCATAGATTTACTACAGTTCCTCAGAACAAGCTTTAGAACTCTAGCCTTTGATAGATATCTTAAATCCAAGTGGTATACTAACAAATTACATATAAGAAGTATTGCACAATCAGTCACTGAGGGAAATGCTCTACAATTGTTATCAGTACTTACGACAAGCTCAGATCACAATTGCCATTAATGGAGTTGTTTGGTAAGTGGAAAATCTGTGGGGTGCAGGTCATCTAACTGACTCTAGTTCAAGTGTCTTCTGGTAATTGGAAGATCTGTGATGCAAGCTCAGACTACTTCACATTAATAACTTCATTAATTAGAGAAGCTGACACCCAAATTAACTTGTAAAATACCAACCACAAATTCAATCAGATGAACACTTCTTTTTTTTTTTTAATAATTTATTTTTTATTTCTTCAAGTTACATCTCAATCACAATCCCCTCCCTACTCCCCCCTCCAGTCCCACCCTTCCACCCTCCTCCCCCTCAGCCCCCCCATCCTCTTCCCTTCTTTCTTTTTTTTTTTAGTTTAAGGTATTTATTTTTCCCCCCAACAGCTCTCCTTTTCAGCCCAAAAAATGGTTCTTTTTCTTATAACTATAAATACAATACAAAACAACAGAAATAAATAGGCCACAATTATAAGAGTTATACGGCTTAGCATACATTCCCAATGTCCAGTCCATATGTATTTGGCACCTGACTTTAACATTCTACTATCTAACCATCTCCATGAGTTTAAAGTTCTATATCTAACTCAGCTTTCTGGAGCGATGGCTCAGTGGTTAAGAGCACTGGCTGCTCTTCCGGAGGCCCTGAGTTCAATTCCCGGCAACCACATGATGGCTCACAACCATCTATAATATGATGTGATGCCCTCTTCTGGCATGCAGGTATACATGCAGATACAGTGCTCATATACAGATGAACACTTCTATTTCAGATGAACACTTTTCAGCTCAGAAGAGTAGGAATGCCAATCTTCCATGTCCATTTTGTTATGCCATGGCTTTTTCCACATGATGTTTCCTATAGTTACAAAATGTTACTCTTTTTCTTTTCATTTACAAAATTTTAGTGCTGGAAATGAATTTCAAATGCACTATCAGTGATTGGCATTTACTTCTAACCTACTGACAGCAGAATATCGAAATTCAAAGAAACAATTAATTAATTCAGTAGTGTACCAACCACATATTGTAACATCAATTCAAAAATATTTGTAACAGGTTATTTTTTTCTTGACTAGACTATTATCACTTTACTTTAGCTGAGATTTATATCCAAAGCACAGAAAACTTTGATCTTGATATTTTTTTAAAGATCAAAGTTTCACATGTCACACTACTACTTTACAAGGTCTCCATACAACACATATTGTTCTCAACTATTAAACTATCACAAAATAATAACTCTTCTCATGTTGGGAAATGCAACTTAGATTTGTGAATCCTCCAACACCCACAGCTGAGCAAAAAATAAACAAGCCATGGAGAAAAATGAGACTAGTCTCCAACATAATTCTTTCTCCCTTTCTACTTAACCACTTACTCCTAAGTTACAAGAGACCTGCTCTTTACTTGGTTGGTATGTGCATGTGTGATTCACTGTTTTGTTTTCCTTTTTTTGTAGAAAGGAAGGAATGTTGAGATTATTTTCTATGATCTTTTTACTTATGCTAAAATTGATTGTTAAATGAGGCAGAATATATATTATCTTTTTAACTGAAGCTCAATTCATGTGTAAGGCATCCAAGCAAGCACTAGAAACACCCTGTTGCTTTATCCTAATAGGAATGACTTTTTAAAGACTCATTTGTTGAGGAGAAAAACTTTAATTCTTCAGTTGCAAAATGATGTAGAGAAGTAGTTTTCATCTAAAATAGTGCATTTTGAGTCTTTTGATATTAATAACGAAAACATAATTGTGCATAAAATGGTACCTTTCTAATCTAAATGATGTGTCCCTGTCCTGTGATTCCCTCTTTCTCCCCATCCTTCTGTTTGCTCTACTTTAGTTTTATTTTTTTCCTTCTCCTTTCCTTTTTGCTCTTCTCTTCACTGTGGTATAAATTCCTGGAAAAAGATAAGGTTAATTAATCAAAATAATGATTCAAAATGCTTACATAGAGTCAGCTTTCTGTTATTTATTTTGGATTATCTACAGTATTCAAAATAACCTGGCTGAACAGCTATTTTTTATTATGTCTATGCATAGAAGATTATCATAATAAATTAAATAATAAAATTAAAATTCAGAGTTTAGAGTTGTGGATTTAAACTACATCAATGCAAAAGACTAGAAATTCTAATCAGACCAATTCCACTCCTTCTAACCCTTAGGTTTGAGGCTAAGTAGTAAATTGTACCAGCAAAAGTATCAATAGGTATACTACAAAATGCTCTATCTGTACCCAAAAATGTTTGAGAATTCGTACTTGAACATAAAGAGTAATATCCTAAAATCTGCTGAAATTACTGTATAATTTGGTGAGGATCCTCTGGATGTTTTAAAGACGAAGTCTTTATAATAAATAACGAAATATAGTCTGCTAAATGTGAGTAAATGTTCATGATATCCCTCAGCTTAGGAAGAGACTTATACAAGCATACAAAGTAGATCCTTTGGTTTATTAGAAATAGTTTGGTAGTGACTTCATGACTTGGATCAGGAAAGAAGGACCAGCACAGCACACTGAAAAGAGAGCTATTTATTAATTTCTGTATATGTGTATTTATTTATTTACATGTGTGCCTACAATATGCATATGTGTGATGTTTAGATGCTATAGCTCACATATGGAAATCATAGAACACCTTACATTTCTCTCTTTCAACCATAGGAATTCCTGAGATTTATCCCAGATCAGTAGGCTTAGAAGTATGTTTACACACTGAGCTACCAAACTATCCCAAAATATGTCAATTAAAAATATACTTAACTAGAATCTATAGATTAGTTTGAAAAATTTATTATGTATCTTTCTATCTATCATCTATTAATCCATCCATTTATTTATTTTTAGCATAGTTGGCAATTTCAAGAAGGGGCCTTGTCAAAGATGGAAAGGAGACAAACAAGGTAGGGGTGTGTGGTGGTTTGGATAGGTATGACCCCAATAGACTCATGTGTTTGAATGCTTTGTCCATAGGGAGTGGCACTATTAGAAGGTGTGGCCTTTTTGAAGTAGGTGTAGTTTTGTTGGTAAAAGTGTCTCATTGGGCTTTAAGGTCTCCTACGCTCAAGGCATGCCCAGTATGACACATAGTCTCCTTCTGCTGCCTTTGGATCAAGATGTGAAGCTCTCAGCTCTTTCTCCAACACCATGTCTGCCTGCAAGCTGCTATGTTTCCTGTCATGATGATAATGGACTAAATCTCTAAAACTGTAAGCCAGCCCTATTTAAATGTTGTTCTTTATAAAAGTTGCCATGGTCATGGTGTTTCCTCATAGCAATAAATTTCATAACTTAGGCGGTGAAAATAATTATTTCCAAAATTGTTAAAGGACAAATATAGTGACTATAAAGAAGGTATTCTATTATGGGCTTAAACATGAAGGTCAGGAGAAAGAGATGAGTGTAGACAAAAGTAAGGCACATTCAAGAACATGACATGGGATTCTCAAAGACTAGTAGCAGTGCACTGTTTCTACTGTAGGTCATAGTTAGGATTTGGTGGAGCTTGAAGTTAATCTTGATGGGTTGGTGTTAAGCATTCTAAATGTTAATTGTTCCTGTTTGCTGTCTGTTACTTAATTGACTCTGATTGGTTAAATAAATGCCGAGGCCTGGAGATTGGGCAAAGACAGAGATAGGTGGGATTAAGGTTCTCAGGCTTTTAGAAAGAGATAGCATTTTGGAAAGAGAAGGTTGCCGGAGAAGAAGACAGGAGTAAGCAAGGAAGACATGCCATGGGGTAGATTAAAGAAGATCCTTCCACGTGGCCTGGAACATCAGCTTAGCATGGAGAATAATAGTCCAAAGGGACATATGTATATATGGGGTCATATTTGGGTAATAGAATTATGAACTACCTTAGATGGGCTAGAATTACACAATCCAGGCCTAGGCTTGTTAAGACCCACCCGGTGTCTGTGTGTATTCATTTATAATGGTGGGTTAAGGATTAACGCTGTCAAACCAATTAAAGATAATATAAAAACTGGTTAAATCATTTAATTAGCTTTTTTTTCTACATAGTCTTATTACTGGGTAGTTCCAAAGGCTAGGCCCATTACGATTACAACTGATAAAGGAAAAACCTAGCATTAGGCATACAAGAAGGTAGGCTTTCTTTACTATTTTCAAAGTTAAGTTTTCTTTTTGGGGATTCTTTTTCAAAAATAATAATTATTATTAATTTATGGGTATAATAGTTTTGCTTGCATGTGTATTTGTGAACGACATGCAGTGACCACAGACCCAAGAAGAGGGTACCAAATCCTCCAGAACTGGAGTTAAAGATGGTTGTGAACTTCTGTGTAGGTGCTAGAATTGAATCAGGGTCTTCTGAAAGAGCAGCAGTCTTCTTATGCACAGAACCATCTCTCCAACCCTTGTTTGACATCCTTAGGCAATGTCTGAAGAATGTAAAGATACCCCACTCAAGGTCAAAAACATCTCAGTTTGAAATCTCTATTTTGCCATTAAATATTTCTATATGAAAGGAACGCTAATTCTGTCAGCTGCCTTTACAGCAAATGCTAATTTTTCCAGAATTACATTTCTAGGCTGAGGATCTTTTTCTCTTTTTATATCCATGTCCCCATTTCCCTCTTTCTATCCTGCCTTGATTTCCCCCTCTCACATTTTGACTGCTTAATCTTAAAAGAACCAAAGCAATAATAGGAATCTTGAAAATAAAGGCCATTCCTGTGAAGCTTCAGAGGCTGTAGTGGGAATTGAACTAGAATTCATTTATGTTGTCTTTATGCAAATGACTTGTCTATATTTTGTTCATGATATGAGATTTTGTGTGAGGTTGACCTTAAAGGTGATACATTAGGTTTATCTTCTGGAGGAACTTATGAAGCACACTGAGATTGTGGCAAGGACAACAATGGCTGTCTTTAGCCAATTGTATACTGAGAAATATGAGGGAGAAAAGAATGGAAAGACTTGAAACAAAATATTTTCTTCCAGAAAATAAACATAAGTTTAAGGAAAGTATGCCTTCTAAAGATACTATTGCCATGAAAAATAAGTGAAGGATGGCAAGATGGTTAAGTAGATAATGGTGCTTATTATCTGAGTTTGACACCCAGAACATACATAGTGGAAAGAAAGAACTGACTTTTGAAAGTTACCTTCTTACTTTGATGCATTCCCCAGCACACATGCACACACATAACAATCAAACATTTTAAAAGTACGTAAAGTAGTTCTTTACAACAGAACAACAGAAACAATACCTTGAAGGAAAGTCAAGAATCAACAAAACCTCATCTAATACCTGTGTAAAGGTTTGTAAGTGTAAATTCATGTGAAACTTTTTCTCTAGAGAAGAGACTCTTTTTTACCAAGGTACTCAGTTTGCACAGGGATGCCTAGGCAGTTTGTTCTCATAATTTGCTGCGTTGTTCTGAGTTATCTAGTCATCCAGATGCCATGCATCTGAGAGCTAGGAGGGCCTGGCTACTTCCTAAGTAGGCATTGAGCTTTGACATCATGTTTATGATGCTAGGTTTACAGATATTCATAATACACGAGTTATACTGCCACAGAGGATTCCTTCTTGAAGGATTGCTTGGGAGGTCAGGAAAAGGGTTCAAGTTTCTGAAAGGAGTTCCTGAAAGGTTACTGCTCTGTTTGACTGTCTGTTGCTGTTATAAAACAAGGACCAAAGCAATCTGAGGTAAGAAAGGATTGATTTAGCTTACATTTTTTTATCAGAGTTCATCATTGAGGGAAGTCAGAATAGGAACTCAAGCAGGCAACTGGAGGCAGAAATCAAAGCAAAAGTTGTTGAAAAAGGCTGTCTCATGGCTTTCTAAAGTTGCTTTCTTTTACAGTCCAGTACCATTGTCCAGGGGAGGCACCATCCAATATGGACTTAGTCCTTCTTGGCATACCAATAATTAATGAAGAAAATATTCCACAGACCCTCCCACAGGACAATCTAAGAAAGACCATTCTTTACTTAAAGTTCTTTCTTTCCAAATGATTCTAGTTTGTATCAAGTTTACAAAACAAAGCAAAAAAACAAAACAAACAACCCCCCAAAACAAAACAAAACAAATCATCCAGCAGAGTTAATAATGGGGAATGTCATGAGAATGAGGTTGAAGCTCCAAAAATGATCCTAAGTGGTTAGAAATACCAAGAATGTTGACTGTTGGAAAGTTACAGGCAGCCATCAGAGACAACCTAAAAAAGAGGTGACATGAGATATTATTTGGGATGTCAAAGCCCTTTGGAGTTCACAACATGGTACTATGTTACATATATGACAGAGTTACAAAAGTTAATGTTTGCTCTATTGTCCTTCCATCTTGCTTACTTCTTGATATTTTCCCATTTCTCTACTTTGGATTGGGAATTTATGCCCTCCATCTTGTATATTGAAAGTGAGTGATTTACTTCATTCATTTCTAAAGAATCCTACAGATAACTGATGTGGTTTCCGCCAGGGAATTCCCAGCCTGATTCAGTATCAGGCCAGGAACTCATGCTCCTTCAATGGAAGGCCCAGGCTAAAAAGAGCCGGCCGTGCAGAAAAAGGTGGTCCCATTCTTGGTCAGGGAGCATAGTCTAGTCCAGAGTGGGCAGAAAAGGGTGTCCCGGAGGTGGAAGATCCGCTCTCAGAGATGGACTTGGTAGCCAGGCAGATGGTGTGGGAGAGGTAGTGGAAAGTCAGAATTTCTCAGCAGGAACATGCACCCCGAACAAGCATAGCCCACCCAGGCAGTGGCAGTCAGGCTGGAGCTTGTGCTCAGAGATGGGCCCAGGCTGCCAGTGAAAGGAATAGAAATTTTTAAAGACCCCCCTGACAGATAGAGTGGAGCCAGGCCAGCTATGTTCCAGGAACTTAGCTGACCATAAAAAGGCAGAACCAAGTATGAAGGTCAGTCAGGTCATGAGCCCCAGGATCTAGGAACTAGTTAACCACAAAGCAGATGGTGAAGATTAAATTCATTCCTGAGAAAAACAAGTATAGGGTGTTTCCCGCATGACTAGCTAAATAATGGGCTGGTACTTTCCACTTGTATTTCCCCTCACCTCCTTGGTTTGTGTTTTTTTTTTTTTTTTCCTTTAAAACCTTCACTCTCCTACAGCTGGGAGTTGGATCTCCTCTACCCCTGCGTGGGATATGAGTTG
Source organism: Lophiomys imhausi (assembly GCA_907164525.1). Classification (NCBI taxonomy): domain Eukaryota; kingdom Metazoa; phylum Chordata; class Mammalia; order Rodentia; family Muridae; genus Lophiomys; species Lophiomys imhausi. Next base: position 209,972 of record CAJQZJ010032443.1, read on the forward strand.
AGACCTCAGCATGCTGATCCTGAAATAAACCTCTTGGCAATTGCATCAAGATTGGTCTCTTGTGAGTTATTGGGTGGCTGTGTTATCTCGAGTCTTGGGTGAGGGACTCCCCTCTTGGGGGTCTTTCACCAGAAGTGGTGATGGCAAGACAGGAGCCTGGGGCCATTGTAAGCCTGTCCAGCTAGGAAAATGGAGGTGGTAGATCCTTCATGGAAGGAAGAGGGCTTCCCTCCAATGCCTGAAATAAACAGACTCAGACATTCATCATGGGTTAAGAGAGAGGGAGGGAGGGAGAGAGAGAGAGAGAGAGAGAGAGAGAGAGAGAGATTACTTCCAGAATTTGGGCATTATATAACTTGGGACAGTGAGGAGAGGTTATGGAGGTGAATGTGTTTGATTTGCTGGGCATTGTCAATCAGAAGAAAGAAATGGTAATGGATAATTAACTCATGGGCAGTGAGAGTTCAAGAGAACTCCAGGGAGGCTAGAGGCCTAGACAAATGTCATTGACTGAAAATCAAGGCATCAAGAGACCTCATGGGGAAGTTGGGGGAGGATACAGCTGCATGACAGGTCTTAGAGGGTCTGGGATACTCAAATCAGAGAGAAGAGGGGTTTCCACTGAACAAAGGGAACCCATAGTTTTAGGGAAGAGCTCAGGGCCTTCTTGCAATACCAGACTTCTACACCATCAGCAGAAATCCCCACAGTTTGTCAGTAGTCTCAGTGTAATCTTTGAACGTGGACTTAAAATTCTAGAAAATTTAAAATTTTAGGGGACTCAGAGTTAGAGAAAATATATTCTTCTTAATAATATGGACACAAGACTTTGGGTGTCAAGGACAGAGAAGTGTGATTTGGATATAGATGTGCAAAATATTCCTTAAAAGCTCACATGTTGAATGTTGGGTCCTCAGTGCAACTTTCACGTGTGGGAACAGGGAAGTGTTTGGCTCATGCCCTAATCACTGATGGATTCATAACTGAATGACCTGTGTGAAAGTTGTAACAACTGTGGAATATGGGGATTTATCAGAAGGCCTGAATGTTGCCATGCTCCCTCAAACGACGGTCATTGACCTATCCTCTAAAACTGTAAACTTACAATAAACTTTTTCTTTAACTATAAGATTCTATCTGTCTATTCTTCAACCACCTCAGAGACCTGAGAGGGATAAATATATTTGCTTATATAGGAAGTGCAGAGCCTGCAGCTTCCACAACTAAGAAAGAACATACCAGTAGCTGCCTGGACAGTTCCCATTTTCTCTCCATACATTCCAGCATCAATCTTCAGCCTTTGGGTCCTGTTTCTCTGACAGACATTTGTTGTAGAGCAGGGATTATGAAGGACTTACCTACCCTGTCTTGGCAGAGTTAGGCTGTCGACTTCCCTGCTACCAAGTTTTGTCCTTTTTGGACAGCAGTCTGTCTGCAGTTGGTGCAAGGGGTTTTTTCATGCCAAGAGAAAGGCTTGCCATTAATTCAACCATCTTACAGTGGAGGTTCTTCGATGCTTATCTTCTACTTGGAGTAGAATAGGGGGTGCTGTCAGGCGCTGATATGTCTCGATATCAAAAAAAAAATCTTGATTTAAGATAACATCTTTGAATGCCATATTCTGCAGATCTCTAGGGGTTTTTGAAGATGCCCTAACCCTCTCTTGTATTTAGATAAGCAAATGTTGCTTGTCTCTTAGCAACTTGATTACTGGGTAGTTTAGAGAATATCTGTGATAGACTGTCATAGTAGCTAACAAAGAGACATGTTTGCATGACAAGAAGTATGTTTTAACTATCCTAGACCGTTTTAGACGGTTGGTATCAAGCGGTCAGAGCTTCACATTTTATTTTTAAGTATCTCTAGGTATGATACCATTGGGAAGCATTATCTTTAAATTTGTATCAATATACAAAGATCTATTCAATTGTGGTTAAATATACTCTTAATTATGTATCAATATACAAAGATCAATGCCTATGTAGCCCAATATAATCTTAATATTACGTCCATATGCAAGGGTCAATACCATTGTGGCCAACTATAATCTTAATTTTGTATCAATATACAAAGATCAATACCGATGTAATCCAATACAATCTTATTTTTGCACAATAAACAATGGTCAATATCACTTTAGCCAAATAAAGTTAAATTTTGAACTGTTTAGGAATCAAGAGGGTGTTATAGATCTAAGAAGATACTCTTAAAAGTGTGTTACAAGATAGTATGAATGTTGAGTCACATATAGACCTTTAAACTCATGGAGTTGGGTAGATAGTAGAATGTTAAAGTCAGGGGCCAAATAGGTATAAACTGAACATTGGGAAGGTATACTGGGCCAATTTAATCTCATAAATGTGGCATATTTATATCTATTGTTCTGTATAATACTTACTGTTATAAGAGAAGGAACCAGCTGTTGGACTGAAAGGGGAAACCTCTGGAGGGAAGAGGGTGGAAGGGCGGGTTAGGAAGGGGGAATAGGGAGGGGTTTGTTACTGAGATGTAACTTGAAGAAAAAAAAATAAAGTATTTATAAAAAAAAAAAAAAAAAAACAAAAAACAAAAAACAATAAACTTTTTCTTCTATAAGTTTCCTTGGTCATGGTGTCTCATCAGAACAATAGGAAAGTAATGAAGACATACATTGAGGCACTGAGTATGGCTACAAAAAAGGACCAATATCAAAGAGTAGAAGATGAAGGCAGAGCATAGAGTACAAGACATGGAATTTGTACTGTATGTCTTTTACATAGTACATGTCTCTAATATAAGAAAGAGAATCCATTTCTCATTATAAAAATCTGCATAATCTGTTCTATATCTGCTGTGTATAACTGAACTCTTGGATTTGTTCCCCTTTGTCATATGGACTGTAATGCATTGACCCTAATAGAAATTCCTCATATGTTTAGTCCCTTTAAAATATCTTTCTGTCTTTTCATATGATGTTCCATTGGCTAAGCCCTGATCTTTTCTAACTTATTTTGTTTTTTTTCCTGTTAATAAAACAATGATAAATTTCAAATAGAAGCAAATTATTTTTTATCCTTTTTAAAAAAATATTCTCAGAAAACTTGTTATATTCTCTGATAATGCCTTGCAGCTTTGGAATCACATAACTGAGTATTTGGTTAAGTCGTTTGTCTCATGGCATCTATCCATTGGTAGAACCGAAGATTTACCAAGGTATAGAGTCACTAAATGTAGATTCTCAAAAATTACAGTTTCAGCCAAAGAGATTGCTTTGAAATATTGAACTTAAACTAAAGGCATTAATAATGAAAAGAGTAAGCATAAAATTGTCAAATAACTATCTACTTATCATCTCACAAACAATTTAAAAATAATATTTTATATGTTCATAGTCAATTTTTATTCTTTGCTACTAAAAAATCTAAAAACAATAGGAAAGTAATGAAGACACACATTGACTCACTAAATATGGCTACAAAAAAGGACCAATATCAAAGAGTAGAAGATGAAGGCAGAACATAGTGTGCAAGACATGGAATTTGTACTGTATGTCTTTTGTATGTATTGTATGAAAAAGTTCATAAAGTCTTTTATAATACATTGGAAACTTTGTGTGGAAATGGCACTGGACTCCTGAGTCTGTGAATGAACATTTTTTTTGATTCTTGTGCCATCTCTTGGCATTCTTTTTCCCTAGTTGAATTTCCTTGTTCAACTTCGATGTAATGATTTTTGTTTTCTCTTATTATATTTTATTTTGTTACATTTTATTGTTATCTCTTGGAAACTGATTCTGTTTATTTATTTATATATATTTTAAATTTATTTATTTATTCAAGTTACATCCTGATCACAGCCTCCACTCTCCTCCCCACCCAGTCCTACCCTCCCACCCTTCTCCTTCTCTCCCTCCTTTCCTTCTCCTCAGATTAGGAGAGTCCCACTCCCCATATCAACCTATCTGGGTTCATCAAGGGCTAAGAGCATCTCCTTCCACTAAGGCCAGACAAGGCAGTCCAGCTAGGGGAAAGTGTTCCACACACAGCAAAGCGTCCATGTCAGAGACAGCTCCCTGACTCCACTTGCTAAGGGATCTGTTTGAAGACAAAGCTGCCCATTTGCTACACATATGTAGGAGGCCTAGGTCCAGTCTATATGCTTTTTGGTTGGTGCTTCAGAATCTGTAAGTTTTCAGGGGCCTAGGTTGGTTGGTTCTGTTGGTCTTAATATAGAGTTCTTATCCCTTCTGTATCCCTCTATTCTTTCTCCCTCTCTTCAAGACTCCAAGAGCTCCACATAATCTTTTACTGTGTGGCTCAGCATCTGTTCCTATTTCGATCCACTGCTGGGGCGATGTCTCTCAGAAGACAGTTATGCTAGGTTCCTGTCTTCTTTGGGTCTGTGGGTTGTAGGATGATTATCCTGTACTATATGTCTACTATCCACTTAGAAGTGAGTACATACTATGTATATCTTTCTGGGTCTGGGCTACCTCACTCAGGATGATCTTTTCCAATGCCATCCATATGCTTGCAAATTTCATGATTTCCTTGTTTTTAATAGCTGAGTAGTATTCCATTGTATAAATGTACCACAATTTCTTTATCCAGTCTTTGTTTGAAGGGTATCTGGGTTGTGGATCCAGATGGGAGGGGAGATAGTGAGGAACTGGGAGGAATAGAGGAAGGACAACTGTAAGCAGGATATATTGTATGAGAAAAGAATCTATTTTTAATAAAATGGAAAATTAGAAAAACAAGCTGGAGACATATTGGTGATCGAGTGTGTAGTACTCTTTCAGAGGACTCAAATTTGATTCCCAGTATTATTGTCAGGCAGCTCATTCCACCTGTAACCCCAAATCCAATGGCTCTGACTTTGAGGGCACTAACAGTCTTGTACATAGTCAAAATTACACACACACACACACACACACACACACACACACACACTTTCTCTCTTTCTCACACACACACATGATTTAAAATGACAACATGAACTTTAAAAGTCAGAAAAGTTATATTTTAATTTCATTATTATTTGAGTGATTTTACTTCTTCATGACCTGATTGGTAGAATGTGAAGTTTGAATAAATCACATAGATTAATTACTTTGACTTTTAGGAATTTTATATCTGTATCTATTTATATCATGACTGTTTCAGCTCTAGTGTATGAAAGGTTGATTATGGAGTTAGGAATCAATAGGAATTTTGTGTTGTGAAACATCCTTAAATATATCTCCTTTGTACATATCCTTTGAAGGTTAATAGGACTTAGAGCTAATAAGTTAATGACAATTTATGTTATTGTATTTAGTATATTCTTTAAAAATTAAAGAGACATGTGTGTGAGGGTGTGTGTGTGTGTGTGTGTGTGTGTGAGTGTGTGTGTGTGTGTGAGTGTGTGTGTGTGTGTGTGTGTGTGTGTGTGTGTGTGTGTGTGTGTG
>CAJQZJ010032443.1:215409-279254 GCA_907164525.1 Lophiomys imhausi
TGTGTGTGTGTGTGTGTGTGTGTGTGTGTGTGTGTGTGTGTGTGTGAATGGCAGAGGACAACTCTGGGGAGCTGATTCATTCCTTCAACCTTGCTGAGGCAGAATCTTTCTTGTTCCTGCCTTGCTGTGTGTTCCTTCATAGCTGGTCTGTGAGTTTCCAGGCAATTCTCCTTTCTCTGCCTCCCATCTTACTTTGGGAATGTTAGTATTACAGGTGCACACCACTGCAGTTGGTAAGTGTTTTTATCTATTGAAATATCTTGACATCCTTAGTATATTCTTGATTCTTAATTAAATACCTTCTTTCATCTTGACATTACTATTTTTCTTCAGTTGGTTGTTTTAGGACCCCTGGGTATATCATCCTTGGTTTTTGATGCAACCTGTTTATGCCTAGGCATCCTTACACCAAGGTTTTCTATTACAACAACAAGGTGTTATTGGGGAATCTATTTGATAAACATCCTATACCTCTGGCCATAACACTGATCTGTAATAAATAGATTCTGGTAAAAGTTTGTATTTGCCTGGCTCTACAATATTCTTTTTAGCTATTTTCCTCAGCTATTTTCCAAAGATAAGGTGTGTGTTTGCACACATAAAAATAGCCTGGAGGAAAAAGAAATGTACTGCTTATCACTGGTGACCCTTCATGAGATGTCAATCAAAATGTTAGTCTACTTGGAATCCATATTGATAGTGAAATAAATATTCAGCTCTACCAAAAGGCACAATGGAAAGGCACACGACAGCCATTGATTTTAATCTCAAATGCAATATTAACTCTGACAAGGTGAAACAAATCATTAAAAACAATATCAAACAAAGTCCTTGCCTCTCAGGTCATCTGAGAGGACTGACAACTGTTCTTAGCTATTACCTTAGTGTTGATATTTTCCAAATATAAAGCATTTATTGTCTGAATTTTTTCTCTCTCTTACAACCTAAGTTTGGCAGAAACCCTGTAGAATATTCTCAGAAAAAAAAAACCTTAGGCATTTCAAACATCTGCCAGATATACCTATCAAATTATTCATTTTTCAGGCTGCTTAAGGTTATTTAAATTCATAGCTTTTCAAACTACTGACAAGGTTTGCACACTGTGAAGAAAATGAATATTGTTAAGGGTTAAATGGACAGCTTCACACTTTAAATGCATTATAAATTCACCCCAGGCACTCTCCTACTCATTTTTCTTTTTATTATTTTATTTTACAATCAGAAATCCTTCATAATTGTGGAGCATGCTGACAATCTACATGCACGGAAAGATTCAACCAAAACTGACCGAGGGATATGACAATAGCTGTGTTATACCTCCGAGAAAACAAGCTTTCGAATAATTTCGAGATATACAAACAGCGCTGTCAGAAGCAAAGTTATGCAAGAGAATCCACAGTGTGCCTTGTCCATAAGGTGGACCCTACTCTTTGCAATTTGTACAACTTAACATGATGGCCTACCACATCACCTTAGGAAATGTTCATCATTAAAACCCAGATTGTCTATCAAGAGGAACTTTCTCCCTGAATCAGTACCTTAAGAAGCCTTGTGGCCAACTCTCCTGACAGACTCTCTCAAATTTTATAATGCTGCAAATAGTTTAGACAAAATAGAGTTTCCATTTCTTTGATTTCTTTTTATCACATTCTGTCAATCCTCAATCAAGTTTCATAACTCAAAGACACACATTTGCCATCAGGTGTAGTTCAAAGCGATGTTGACCTTTGATATATAAAGCCCTCTGGATTTACTCCACGCTTTTCCAGAGAGATCCTTCCCAACCCCTTTCATGTACCACAAGAGTAATACAAACTGGAAGACCCACAGAGTTCACAAGACATTTTAAGACATGCTGGTGCTTGCACCCCCTGGTGGTCAAGGGCCTGTACTTCATTTTAGTTTGTTTTTGTAAAATTAGTTCAGTGATTTAAAAGTATTTTTAGCAAACTAACAAAAAGTAACAAGTGTCTGAAAAACTCGGCATGTTTTTAAATAATTATTTGTAGCCAAAAAATTTTATTCTAGGATACTGTAATAAACTCATTCTATCAGACGTACTTGGCCTACACAAAATCTGATTTTGTTTCAGTGCTAAACTTAGGCCATCTACTTAAGGTTTTCAGACCTTCACCTTTTCATTGGTTAAATAAACTTTTCTTTCTACCTAGGTCATAGAGGTCTCGGGTCTAAAAAAGTCTTAACTCTGCATTTTTGATTGGATAGGAAAAATGATTAAAATTGTTAGTTGAAGTATGGCTGCTGAGGGGATGACATTCACTGTATGAGCATATACTATTGATATAGAGACAGCTTCCCATCACAAATGATACTGGTCAATAGCTATGTCTAAAATTGTGTTATATTCTTGCTCTGTGAATTATGGGTATTATAGATTTGCTGACAGTCCCTGAACTTAGACACATAGGAAGTAGAAATTTCTTTCACTTTTCCCTTTGTCCAAAAACAAAAACAAAAATGCACACACAATCATCACGAACAGAATCTATGTGAACTCACACATGTACATCACTAGCATACTGTCATGTTACTATAAAATAAAAAGATATTTTTGTGGTTTTCATGTACTCATTAGATGCAAATATTTGAACTCCTACAAAGTGTGCCATGTTAGATACTATTTGAGTAAAATTTGTACTATGTAAAAAGTGACAGGTGGTAGATATAAAATAGACTTTGCCAAATAGTAAGGACATTAGGTCACTTGTAGAGGTCTTAGAGTTTAGATGGAATATAACTCACACAATGCTGTTGTCACAATTCCTAAGTTTGACTTTGGCTCTGTGGGTTCATGGCACAATAGGTTTCCCAAATCAACAACCTCTCTGTTCCTCATTTCCAACATTTTCAAGGAAGGCAAAAAATAAGTAAGTAAGTAAGTAAGTAAGTAAATAAATAAATAAATAAAACTTTATCCATTAAATCTGCTTTGAGTATGACATGAGTTCTCATGTACCAACTACATGTAAAAATTTATATTTAATAATAACAATAGTAATGGTTGACCCTCAATGTATTTTCTGATAGAAGTTTGGTGAGACATGCGAAGTTTAATAGATACTCTGTTGCCTTTTCAATAACTATAAGGTAAGGCAAGAGCTGCAATGAGAGACTAGCAGGGTTTCCTACATGTGGGATTCTCTAAAGTTAAATATACCATTAACAAAAACTAATGGACTTTAGAGAAAGTGGTATGATTATTGTTTCTTGACTTAGGAAAGCTTCCCTTCAGACTCTAATCATGACCTAGCTGTGCAGCATGATGAGAAAGTGGACAAAACATGCCAGCCACAGTGTAAACATGCAGAATTCAGACTCAGCAAGTATCAGTGTTGGCTCACTTGGCTGAAAACAGAGGCCAACTCACCTCTCCATGACAGAAGACTGTTACAAACAAAGCAGAGTACCATCTTAACAAAAATAGAGAGACTCTTTAGATAACAAAAAGGGAAACTGATGTGCAAAAAGAAGACAGAACTTGGTATACAAAGTTGGTGTCTCATGCAAATGGCTTAATTCCATTTATAAACCTGAGAGGACAAGTTGAGAAACAAGATGGTCTTGATGTAGACTCCCAAAATCATAAGGAAGATCTATTAAGTCCATTCCAGTTACAGTAAAAGTAAGACTAGAATATACATGAGGGAAGGCTAAAAAATGCTTATTGGAAAAGTGGTGATGTATAACTGTGAGATATTATTAGATTATCTGTTGTGATTTTCTTTTCAAACAAATTTAAAATCTCAGCAGGTGCAAATGACCGATATAACTAATGGAGATGAGCACCTTAAAATGTTTTAGAAGGCAATTTGAAGTCTCTGCCATTAAACTCGTTGCATCACTGATTTCCCATCCACAATACATTCCACACAGCTCTGAGAGGTGCCATTATTTTAGAAACACTGGATGGTCCTCAGGTTTTTATTTTTATTCTGTTTTTTTTTTTTATTGGACTCAAAAACTCCCTGCTATTATTTTTGCTACTTATTTGTTTCCCTTCCTGTCACTCTTTCTATAAATTATTGTCTTTTAAAACTTTAGCTACATTCTTGCTTATTCAATTAAGTCCACTTATTTAACCCTGATACAAATTATTCATTTTATACTGCTAGCTATCATATATGCACTACTTATATTTTAATCATCTCTGCTTCAGTGCAGTGTGGCAGGCCTTTTAGATATTAAGTAATATAGCCCAATAGGTACAACAGTAAAGGGAGATTTTTTTGAAATTTTTTTAATAATTTATTTTTTATTTCTTCAAGTTACATCTCAATCACAATCCCCTCCTTACTCCCCCCTCCAGTCCCACCCTCCTACCCTCTTCCCCCTCAACCCCCCATCCTCTTCCCTTCTTTTTTTTTATCTAACAAATTGGAAAAGTATTCATCTCTTCTGAGAACTGATTTAACAAAAACAAAATGAAAAAGTTCAAATATCTATTTTGAAATTGTCATTACACAGGTGACATCAGAAGCAAGAAAAATAATTTTATGCTTTAGAAAACAATTCTGTGTGCCTACTTTCTTTTCTTTGTGTAAGAAAATTCCCATGAAGGTGTACATTTGAGGGTGAGGTTCAAAAGAATTTTAAGTTTGCCTCATTGAGTGTCAGTTTGAAACTTTGGATTTCTAAATAAAACTGACAAAGTCATTTGTAGAGACTCCACATTTATCTCCTTGGGACTAATAGCAGCAGGAGATAGAAGCATCCAACCAGTAACATAGAAAGAAAGCCCCCCTGATGCTTTGGGATTCTTAAATGAAAATAATAGAAGATGAAAGCAAATATTCTCTTGGTCATGTTTGTAGTGTCTAATAATTATGCTTGAGGAGATAAAAATACCCACTGGAGAAAACATTTAAGTATTATTTGGGCTTAGTCACGTTGGTTCAAGACTGAAAACACTTTTTTGAAATTATTTCTTTTAGGGAGTGATCACTCTGCTATCTTCTGAGACTGATTTGTGAGTAGGTTATTTTTTTTCTGCACAGTAGTTAATTGGGTACTGACCAAGATTTTCGGATTGCTGTTACTACATTCAGGGGAGATGTAGATGCATTTCAGTTTCCAATTATGTCACACCTTGACAAGCCAGTAGTAAACTGAAAATGTGTCTACTATACACAATGTTCAGAACGCAGTATACTTTCAACCAGTGCTGTGGGGCTCCATTTGTTTGCTGCCGTGGTCATGTGAATGTTTTAGAGATGTGACTGACTACTGCTAAGTAGCATTTTACACCATTCATGGTTCAGAGATAGCTAGACTGTGAAAAGACCAAACTTTGAAATTTGAAGGAAAGTTTCTATTGAGTGCACATTGCTTTCATACTAAAATAAACTGGGAAAAAAGATTCGAATCATCATAAATCAAAGATGATTTGTACTTTGGGAGACACAAGAAAATGTATCTTCATCCATAAATGAAAGACGATATATCCTATCTTTGCTTCCTATGTATTTAGCATATTGTTGCCTTACAAACTGGCTACTGAATATTGCTCATATATTGAACAATCTCAGTCTGATAAGAGAAAGGGCTTAGTTATGTAAGAAGAACTTGTGCTAGATTTCATGCCATAGGATAAGAACAGTGTGTTAGTTATTTTTATGTTGCTGCATTCAAACGCTATGAGCAAGGCAATTTATAGAAGAGATGATTTATTTGGACTTATGTTTGAAGAGGGGTATGAGTTCATCAAGGCAGAGAAGGATGGCAACATAATGTGGACCCATCCAGAATCACAAGCAGAAAGCTGAAAGGTTGGTTACATTTTAAAGTGTAAGAGGAAGCAGAGAAATGTAACCAGAAGAGCTGGGAAGTTTTACAATCTCAAAGCCAATGATGTATTTTCTCAGCAAAGCTGCAACTCCTGAATATCCCTGAGTAGCATTTCCAACTAACAATAGAGTGTTCAAATGCTGGAATATATGGGAGATATTTCTCATTCAAATCCTCACAGTGACAGTTCAGTTTCTTAACTAAGGACAACAAGGGGGGCAGATTATGGCTGACTGACTTGTACTAAAGGAGGAGGAGAGATTCACCATTGCAGTAAAGAAAGACAACCTACTGCTGGGTGGAGGGAGGGGGTGGATCTGGGATAGGTAAGCTGCCTGTATCAAAGTTTTTCTTGTTATGTATGTATGTATATATATATATAAAACTTCTATGTATATGTATATATAGCAATAACTTTTTATAAATTAGAAGGTTGAAGTCTTCAGAGATGGCACAAATACATGTTGTTCTTGCAGAGAACATGGATTTGCTTCCTGGCACTGACATGGGACCCACAACATTCTGTAATTTTGGTTTCAGGGGATCATATATCTTTTTCTGGTCTCTGTGGACACCAGTGATACATGTAATGCTGTACATGTAGTGGACACTAAATTTCACTCAAGTAAGTCAAGTTAGTGCGAGAGATGTAACACATTCAACATAGGACCCTTAGCGACACATTGTACATAAAATGGTTTTGTCTGTTTGTTTGTTTGTATTTATTTTATTTGTTTTCATTCCTTGGAGACTGAGTCTCATTATGTAACATGGGTGACTTGGAACAGTGTATGTAGAGAAGGCTGGCTTGAACTTGAATCCGATTGTGAGTGCTGGGTTTAAGGACATGCAACACCACACCTATCCAGTATTTAAAGTTTGGTTTAGAGGTAGACCCAACGTTAATTGTTCTCATGGCAATTAAGTAAAATACAGATACAAAAGAAGAAAACAACAGCAAACTGTGTGCACCTGGGGGTTACCGATTCTCTCCTCTCAATAGGGAAATGATTTTCCTTTCCACATGGATACATTCACCTCACTGAACAAGAAATGGAGACTGTTTCTTTGTTAGTGATGGGCCTTTAACTGCTAAGCAATGTCATAGAGTTTCTAGTAACAAGCATTGAAAAGTTGTGATAAATTATTTGGTTTTCTTCTCAGGATCCAGCTGCTTGGCACAGGAACAATCATTTCTATAAGAAGAACCTTGCTTCTGAGATCACAGCACTAACATATCTTCTGGTCCATATCAACAGTAGCCATGTGAAATTAACACAGCTTCACTGAAGCTGTAGGGAGTTGAGATTTGTTGAAAACAGTGATGAAGGAAACAATTGCAGTTTAGTACAAAGTAATAGACTGCCAACACGAAGCCAAGGTCTGCAGTGTAGCTGGGATTCAGTTGTCCTTGTTCCCTGAGTACCACATCCACTTTGTACTTCAGTTCTTCATAGTTCCAAAAGCCAAGGCTGGCTGCATGTCGTTGGCTTCACTTTAGGTGTGGTAAGAGAGGTGCGTATCCGCAGCTGTGGTTATGGTTATATTTATAGCTTCTTGAAGAGGACATGACTAATGTCTGTTCTTCTACCAACAGACCTCATAGATATAACTTAAAAGCTTTGAGGAACTTTTCACTGTCCTTAATACAGTGGCCATATTTTCATTTTGGGGATTTTGTTATAATGCCATAAGTTCTTTGAATTGCTAAATGAATTCCATAAACAAATCATCAAACAGTTTCAGGTAAGGAAGGGTTATGCACCTTTATGCTTTCTTTCATCTACAATCACACTGATAAAAGCTTATAAAGATTTGTTAAAATGCGTATTTGTAAATAAGTTTCATTTAACCTATATTTATTTATTTTCTTTTTCTTTAACAGCGTAATGAAAACCTGAATCACATTTTATAATATGATAGGAATCAATACATAGGCTTTTTAAAATTTTTATTGAGTGGTGTCTAAGACTGAAAGACAGATTCCCTTCAGGAGGACAGATAATCTGTTCCAAGTGTCTTGATTCTATATTGATTGTCATTCAGTAATTAATTCTTTTGCCCTATGCTGTCTCTTATTCCTTCCCAATAGATGTGGAGAGAGTTTTTAAATTGGTTACCAGGGAAATGTCTGAGGCATGCATCATAGAGTCCCTCTGTTGTGTTTCCTTTCAGAACTAGCACAACAGGAACATTTTGGTCAGCTTGTGTTTACTGTAACCTCCTTGGGGTAAGGTCGCTCCTTAGGAAGGTCTGTGGTGATCTAGGCTGACTGTCTGAAACAAGCATTTCTGTGTAATGATAGGCTCTCTAATTAGAAAGTGAAAACTTCCCCAAAGCTAAGTGACAGTCTTTAACACAAGATTCAGCATCTTGTGGTCCATGCTGGGAGACTTTTGAAAATTAAAAAGGGTAACAAGTAGAATGAAGACATTCTAATTATTAATCTCTCAACCAGAGATTATGACAATCTCTGGTGAACCAACAAGATACTCCTAGATTTAACACAATGATGTATTAGATTCTTTGTGATTTGTTCCTTTAATTTATTTACTCATCAAAATCAGTCTTTTTCATGTAAAAAACAGTGTTTTTTGGACCCTTTCAAACCTCAACACTGGTAATTGTTTGCCATCATGTAGTTTTTCAAATCAATGTAGTTGAAAAATAAATCATCCATTTTAGTCAGTGTGAAAAAACACATCTGGGAGATTATACACAAATTGTCAATATTATTCTTTTTGAGGGTTTGGTTTTAAGCTAATTATAGTATATCTGTATTCATGTACATATATATGTAATATATATACATATATGCATGTATATCCAAATGCATATGCAAGGAAAATATTTTGTATTTAAATTTTGAACATATTTCTTTGTAACTAAGAACATTTAAAAATTAAACCTTTTGGCTAAATGTGATTATTAATAATAATCTTTCAGTATATCATTTAATAATATTCAATATGTTAAGTAGTCTTTATTTGTTCTGTTTTACTAATGAGAATACAGGACCAAAAAGTATGATGGCCCTGAAAAGGCAAAACCAGAGTTTGAACTTAGGTATAATTGGGTCCATTATCCATATGGTTAATGTGGTACTATGCTGCTTTACTCTTCAGCTCACGGTGGTTGATAATTAAGTTGGGAATTGATGGCTCATTTCTCATTTTCCTCTATGTTATATGGATGTTTAACATGTGAAGATAAGTGCACCTGAGCTCAGTTTTCAGATCAGCAGTCTTCATTCATTTCTAATTAGTAAGAATTTCTGCTTTCATATTTTATGGTCATAGAACTATTTCTTCATGTTAACAGTCATACATCTATCTCAGTGGAAATTCTATCACTTAGCTTGGCTATCTTTTCTTTTCTATAATCTTTGTGTGATTGATTTAAATGTCTCAAATACAACATTCTGCATGTTTAAGCATCTATCAGTTTTGTAAAACTCAGCACATTTTCTGCTGGTTTCATTTTCTTTCATAACTTACTATAGACTCAAATAATGTGTGGAAGCATTTAAGTGCAAGATTAATCAAGAGTTGTGTACTCTAGTCAACTCTGTAGGGACAATTAGAATTAAATTTTGTACAAAATATGTTTTTCACCTCATAACTCACTTCTCTGTTTCAAAGAAATTTGATGTAGGTTGAGAATAAGAAACTATAAATGGATCAAGCCTAGGGAGAGGAAGGAGCAAAGACCCATGGAAAGGAATATGTGAGCCTTGATCAATAACACAACTGTTCTTCACTCAACACTAAATATGCCCTTATTTTTAAAAGTAAATGGGTTTGCTGAAAAATAATAGTCACTATAGAAAAATAAGCATTGGCCTGAAAAAAATCATTGGTGTTTTAAAAGCATTTCAGTCAATGTAAGAGCACTTTGTATTTGAAAGTTGATTTAGGACCTTGATCCTATTCTGAGAAGACAATGAAAGTGAATACTTAAAAAAATGGTAAAAACAAAAAACATAATGAGTAGGAATGAAGATGAATGAAGAAATGTCTGCAGTAATGAGAAAATGTTTCCTGTGGATGGAGAATACTATAGAGGCCTTTCTAGTCTACTCACAGAAATTATTATTTATAGGTCTATACATGATTTCTTTCATCATAAAGTTAAAGAAATGATAAAGGATACAATCCACCCTATAGGACAACTTTATGTAAAATAAAATAAAAAATATTTTGAAAGACCCTTTCATATTCCATATGTGATTGTTAAGACATTAACAAAGTTTTAGAAACTGAAATAAGAAATTTTAACCAAATATTGCAACTCATTTCAGCAATTTTTACAGACTTATATGTCTCCAGTTCCTATAATTATGTATCTTTTTAAAAATCAAAATACATTTTAGAGAATAACGTGAAGAGGCACAAGGCTAATGACTAAATATGCCCATTATGATTGAAATATTACTTTCATTTAGGTGGTAATTTGTTAAGTTTCTTGTGGATGCCAATGCTTAGACTAAGATGAAAGATTGACTCCAGATAGAGAATTTACTTATTGAATGATTGTAAGTCTAAGGATCAGCATGTAAAGTGGAGAATGGAAAGTGTTGAGATTGCTTTTGGCCAAAGTTAGCTGAATGCACCTCATTTTTATAATGAGGCAACTTGAAAAAAACCTGATATAGTAGGTTCCTCATGTGTCATTTCTTTCTTTCTCTTTCTTTTCTTCCCTCCTTCATCCCTCCCTCCCTCCCTTCCTCCCTCCCTCCCTTCCTTCTTTCCTTTCCTTCTCTCTTATTTTAGGGGAGAGCACGAACACAGTTCCCCACTACCACAAATCATGCAGTCGAATTTGCCGCCTTTGGGGAAATCACAGGGGTCAGCACATCTAGGGTGCAAAGGATAAGCCTCCTCCTGGGAAAACCACCTTCGTGATCATGGTGTCTGCCCTGCCAGGTAAGTATCTAATGTATAATTTCTATTAATAGAGAAACTAAACATTACATGTTCACAATAAAACATATATTAATGTAATAAAGACTTCCCTATTGTCAAACATCTAAAGGTTTGCAAATATTTTGGCACTATGAGCTAGGGAGTAAGTGATTCTCAGCAACTGGTCAAAATGGTTTATACTTTTTTGTTTATTTGTTTTTAATATGTTGGTTAACATATTTTTTGAAAATGTGAGTAAAAAATGAAACCGCTCTCATTCTCAGAGCATTTTAGTTCAGTCTCAGATCTCAACTTAAAAAGAACTTTGACATAAAAATTATATTAATAATTCATGGACTATATTAATGGCTGAGTTAAAACTTTAACAAGTTGGTGTTACAAAACTGTCAAAAATGTAACAGCCCTCCCTTCTCTAATTCCAACTGCCTCTGATGAAGCGTAGGAAAATGCCTTATTGGTGTGCAGTGTTACCAATTATCTGACAGAGCCAGAGTGTATCTCCAGCTAATCAGAAATAAGAGTGCAGAATTAAATCTCCCATGTGAAACTTATCATTTGCATATTTATGATTCAAAAATGATAATAAGGCTAATGAGAAATGTGTACACTGCCTTTAAAAAGTCAAGCCAATCTTAGAGTTAATTTCCTACAGACAATGCTTCTGATATGTAGCTGTTGAAAGAAGAAGGTGTCTATTGATAGCAGTTTAGTTTAATTAAACATTATACATATTTGTGTGGACAACCTCTACATCATAAAAGGCAGATTTGTTTTTATTTTTGTTTTTTAAAGATTTATTTTATTATTATTATTTTTTTGTATACAGTATTCTGCTTGCAGGTATGCCTGCAGGCCAGAAGAGGGCATCAAATTTCATTATAGATGGTTGTGAGCCACCATATGGTTGCTGGGAATTGAACTCAGGACCTCTGGAAGAGCAGTCAGTGCTCTTAACCTCTGAGCCATCTCTCCAGCCCCCCAGATTTGTTTTTAAACAATCACTGAATTGAGAATTAAATGCAAGAGTGGAAATGAGTATAACACAAATTGGTATGCATATAATTAATGGGGAGGATGGCAGTAACATTTATGCATTCAGTTACATACTTCACACCAGTACTGCTCTGCATGTTTCTGCAAGAGTTCTAGTAAAGAAGCGAGCACCAGGAACATGTTTGTGGGATCAGGGGCGTGCATTACAAAGACATATGTGAGCTGAGGCAGGATCTTGTGTGCTATGATTACAGTCCTTCAGTGGCACCATCTTTGGAGACAGGCATTTGAATGTGTTCACTCCTGCAGCAACATTAGCTAAAGAGATGATGTGTTTTTTTTATTCTTTATTTTTGTTTATTTATTTATTACTTCAAGATACATCTCCACCACAGTCCCCTCTCTCCACTCCTCCTGTTCCCCCCTCCCGCACTCACCCCCTCCCACCTATACTAGTTCTCTAGAGTAGGTTGCCCCTACATGTCAGTCCCCTCAGTTCAACAGTCATATGAGTGTTAAGAACTTCCTCTTGCCCTGAGGGTCTATAAGGCAACTCTATTAGGGCAAAGTGTCCTACTAACAGGTAACAAGATCTATGTTCCTGTTCCTTTTGGTGTGTTTGTTGAAAGATAGTTATCCTGTACTACATAGCTAAAATCCAATTAGAAGAGAATAGATGCCACATGCATCATTCTGAGTCTGCATTTAGATGCAAATTGCATGATTTCATTGTTTCTGATGGTTGAGTGGTATTCCAGTGTGTAAATGCACCACAGCTTTTTGTTTGTTTTGTTTCGTTTTTTTTTTTTTTTTTTTTTTTTTTGAGAAAGGGTTTCTCTGTGTAACAGCTCTTGATGTCCTGGACTCACTTTGTAGACCAGGTTGGCCTTGAAATCATAGCGATCTGCCTACCTTTGCCTACAAAGTGCTGGGATTAAAGGCTTGTACCACCACCACTCAGCTCCAGAGTTTTTCTTTTTTTTTTTTTAATCCATTCTCGGTTGAGGGACATCTGGGTTGTTTCCAGTTTCTAGCTATTACAAATAAAGCTGCTATGAACATAGATGAGGAGGTGTCCTTGTGGATTGGTGAGGAATCGTTTGGATGTAGACCTAGAAGTGGTATGGCTGGATCTTGCGGTAGAGATATTCCAAGTTTTCTAAGATATTGCCAGACTGATTTCCATAGTGGTTGCACAAGTTGGCACTCCCATTTGTTCCCCTTTCTTCACAGCCTTACCAGCATGTGCTGTCATTTGAATTTTTGGTCTTAGCTATTCTGACAGGTATGAGATGGAACCTCAGGGTTGTCTTGAGTTGCATTTCTCTTATAATTAAGGATGTTGAGCATTTCTTCAAGTGTCTCTCAGCCATTAGAGATTCCTCCTTTGTGAATTCTCAGTTTAGCTCTGTTCCCCATTTTTTGATTCAATTATTTGGTTTTCTTGGTTTTTATTTTCTTGAATTCTTTATAAATCTTGGATTTTATCCCTCTGTCGGATGTGGGGTTGGTAAGTTTCCCAATCTGTAGGTTGCTGTTTTGTTCGAATGATAGTTTCCTTTGCCTTACAGAAGCTTTCCAGTTTCATGAGGTCCCATTTATTGATTGCTAGTCTCAGGTCCTGAGCTATTGGTGTTCTGTTCAGAAAGTTGTCTCCTGTGCCAGTGTGTTCGAGGATTTTCACCACTGTCTCTTCTATTAGATTTAGTGTGTAGGGTTTTATGTTCAAGACTTTGATCCACTTGGACTTAAGTTTTGTGCAAGGTGGTAAGTATGGGTCAATTTGCATTCTTTTACATGTCAAGATCCAGTTAGACCAGCACCATTTGTTGAAGACACTGTCCTTTTTCCATTGTACAGTTTTGGCTTCTTTATCAAAAATTAAGTGCCCATAGTATGTGGGTTTTTTTTCTGGGTCTTCAATTCAATTCCATTGATCAACTGGTCTATTTTTATACTAGCACAATGCTGTTTTTATTACTATTCCTCTGTAGTAGAGCTTGCAATCAGGGATGGTGATACCTCCAGATTGTTTTTATTGTACAGGATTGATTTAGCTATTCTGAATTTTTTTGTTATTCCATATGAAGTTGAGAATTGTTCTTTTCAAGGTTTGTAAAGAATTGTATTGGTATTTTGATAGGAATTGGATTGTATCTGTATATAGCTTTTAGTAGGATGGCCATTTTTTATTATGTTGATTGTACCTATCCAAGCATGGGATAATTTAACTTCTTCCTTTCTAATTTGTATCCCACTGATCTCCTTTAGTTGTCTTATTGCCCTAGCTAGAGCTTCAAGTACTATATTGAGGAGATATGGGGAGAGTGAGCATTCTTGCCTTGTCTCTGATTTTAAAGGAAATGCTTTAAGTTTCTCTCCATTTAATTTGATACTAGCTACCAGCTTGCTGTATATTTATTTTATTATTTCTAGGTATGGTCCTTGTATGCCCATTCTCTTCAGGACTTTTAGCATGAAGAGGTGTTGGATTTTGTAAAATGTTTTTTCAGCATCTAGCAAGATGATCATGTGGTTTTTTTTCTTTCAACTTGTTTATATGGTAGATTATGTTGATGGATTTTCATATGTTGAACTACCCCTGCATTCCTGGGATGAAGCCTACTATATCATGGTATATGATACTTTTGATATATTCTTGGATTTGGTTTGCAAGTTATTTATTAAGTATTTTTGTGTCTATGTTCATGAGGAAAATTGGTTTGAAGTTCTCTTTCTTTGTTGGGTCTTTGTGTGGTTTAGGTATCAGTGTCACTGTGGCCTCTTAGAATGAATTTGGCAGTGTTCCTTCTGTTTCTATTTTGTGAAAGAGTTTGAAGAGTATTGGTATTAACTCTTCTTTGAAGGTCTGTACTTTTACTCCCATGTCTGCCTTCATCAAGAAATGTATGTGTCATCTGCTTGCAGATGCTAGCAGTAGATGATCATTTCCATAAGTAAAGTGAATTCAAGTTTATTGCGGGTATTCTCATTTTTTTAAAATTAAACACTTTGTGTAGTTTAGCCCTGTTATAGATTTCATTTTCAATGTACACAATTTTTTGTTCTGTGTTGTTTTTACCATGCTTAAGTAGTGTTAAGTAAAGTAAATATGAATTGAAAAATGTTAATGCATAAAGGTATATTTAATTATATTTTAATTTATTTTTACCTGAATGCCTAGGAAGATTTCATTTATTGGGTAGTGGGTCGCTGTAATGAAAAGGAATGAAGGTTCAACATGTTATATTGTGCCATAGTGCTGTGTGATGCTTTTTGTTTTAAAGATTATTATTATGATGATAGCACAACAAAAGCAACCAGAGAACTGCTCAAAGAAACAATAATGTCATATGAAGCTATAGGGTGTGTTGGGGATAATCGTAGCTCTAAAAAGTAGAAAGGTCAGGCTAGGGATGTAAGTTAATAGAGGTCTTACTGAGCATGCACAGAGAATTATGTTCAATTCTCAGCATTACATAAAACAGGGAGATTCCTGTGATCCCTGTACTTGTGAGGTTAAGGGAGGATGATCAAAAATTTAAAGTCATCTCAGATGCACAGCAAGTTTGAGGGCAGCCTGTGCTTCATGATGCCTTGACACAAATAAGTAAATGAATAAATAAATACATCAATGAGTAAATGAAAAAGTGTTGTAAATGGAATTTTCTATTTACTCTAGTATATTGTGTGGCAATATTATTGTTTATTAAAAAAAGAGTTATGAGAATGTTTTTGTTTAATCCAAGATGTGAGGCTGCTTCAGTTAAGACCACAAGTGTAAACTATTAACTTCCTCATGAGCTAGCAGGGCCATGGCTTAACCAGCTGAGGGAGTTTAAGAGGACTTGAGAGAGGGATAAAAGCCTCTTAAACTCCCTCATTGGAGTTTTGGAGGAATGGAGGAGAAGAGAGGTGACCAACAAAAAAAAGAAGGGCATACTAAAAAGAAGGGAGCACTACAAAGAAGAAAGGGACACTATACAGAAGAAAGAGGCTGCTGTTCTCTCTGCTGCAACAAGTGCTCCCCTAAACTGCTGCTGGTTCTTCCTGTTTGTTTCCTGGTTTGCTGGACTTCTGGATATTGTGACTACTGAGATTTGTATTGCCCCCACAGAATCTGATGGCCCTAATCAGTAGGAAGTAGCATAAAAACACTTATTTATATCCCTTCTCCCTCTCACCTTCTTTCTCTCCATTTAGTGCTGAGAGATTGGAAGGAACAAGGGTTAGAGGGGAGTTAGAGGTATTAAGTATAGTAAAAATAAATTAGTGTGTAGTATAAAACAAAATAGTAAAAACCTCCTTGTTACAATATTGGCTTTCTATTTTTATATAAGAAACTACAGCAATCATTGGTTGAAAATATTATGCACTTTGTAGTGCACTGCTCTTTAAGCCAGAAGTGTGGGCATAATTTCCCTTAATTCCATAGTTCAGAGTTTCAGATGGTTCAATCATAGTATTGGCTGGGGCTATCAGCTCACTGAGGCTCAATGTTCTCTTCTCAATGAATTTGGTAATTGGCAGAATTCACTGACTTGCAGTTGTTTACAGCTATAAGATCCTATAAATTATCTACTGTTTCCTCACATGTGGTTGTTGTGGGACTGATTGTTTTTAATCTTTATTAATTCTCTTTATGGAAACTCGGGGCCCTAAAGTGATGTTCTAAGCTACAACATTTGGAAACAATTAGGTTGAGAGAGTCCATGTGTTGGGAGTGCCTTCTTAGAAGAGATGTTATAGCTCTATCTACTAAGTATGAAGACCTGTCTACTCCTATGAAAATCTCAGTTCAGTCCCTGGGACCCACACTATACCAACTCTATCAATGTGTCTTCTGACCTCAACATATGCACTGTGGCACATGGAAACCTATGATCACATAACACACACCAAAACATATGAATCTTAAATATTCATTTAGTGTTTTGAACCACATGTTAAAAAAGAAAATCCATATCAAGAAATGCTGAAATAATGTTTGAGAAAAATGAAGGCAATCATACAGTCTTCTTGAGAGGGATACATAACAAAAAGTCTATTTATATGAAAAAAATGGAAATTATTAGAAATAGTATTTTATTAAGACAATGCTATTCCATCTAATATTGATGATGGACCTAAGTATTCAGCATATTTATAAGACAGGTACTATTATTGTACCCATTTCTCAAGTGTAACAGAGTCCCTGAGAAGACAAGCCTTTTCTCAACATACTCACACACCAGAAGGTGGAACTCGTTTATGTTTTATAT
The DNA here is from genome assembly GCA_907164525.1 of Lophiomys imhausi. Taxonomy (NCBI): domain Eukaryota; kingdom Metazoa; phylum Chordata; class Mammalia; order Rodentia; family Muridae; genus Lophiomys; species Lophiomys imhausi. Next base: position 232,394 of record CAJQZJ010032443.1, read on the forward strand.
TCAATTTAAATACTATTTGAGAGTGACAACTAGATAAACATTCTTAAGTGTGTTTTGGTAGAGAAAATTTAGTGCCCCAAGTTACTCAAGTAAACCTAGATAATGTGTATGGAATCCAACAAAGAAACCAAAGAATGAAAATTGACAAATTAAATTGACTATTTAATATTAACTGTTTTAGACTAAGTCTAAAGCATTCACAAAATGTGCTGCTTGTGTTGGTATTGTGCTGGGTACCATATGGTGAAATAGCCAGGTGCAAAGGCATATGTCTATAATTCCAACACTCGTGAGACTAAGGCAGATAACTGTTACTTTTAGGAGTGTTTGTGTTAGTCAGGTCTTGTGTCACAAAAGAATAAAACATAGAAACATAAGTTTTTATAATTAAATTAAATAAATTAAATATTGGATGACAGATTGTTAGATAAATTGCCCAAATTGATATTAAAATCATTATGTATTATATATTTATCTCTTAAATTTATTTTCAAATCAGTATAACTAAAAGAAAAAGCATTCCCCCCAAAAGATATAGCTTAAATTTTAAAAAATGGTGGATAGGAGGGAGGGGGAAAGAGTGTAGGAGGGTGAGACCAGGATGGGAAGTGAGGGGACTGTGGTTGAGATGTAACTTGAAGAAATAAATAAATGTTGGAAAAAAACATGGGTTGCTATAAACAGTATTTGGATAAACAAGGAATATATAATTATAAAGAGTAAATATGGGACTGGAGAGATTACTCCCTGCTTAAGAATGCTTGGTGTTCTTGGAAAGAACTTGGGTTCAGTTCCAAGAGTCTACATCGGACTACCTATAACTCTAGCTCCAGGGATCTGACACTCCTCTGGTTTCCAGGTTTTCATGGCTAGCCAAACACATGTGGTATCTGCTCAGAGAGATACAAATATACACATAAATACAAGTAAAAATCATTTCAGGTGTAAACACAAGTCAGAATAAAATTTAGGAAACTATAACTCTGTCAGGAAGTAAAATTTAGAAAATGTAAACTACATCATTACAATAAATACAAATGAAATACACATATCCACTAAAGAACAAAATCTGTTTATCAGAAAAGCTTAATTACTGAAAGATACATTGAACAATTGCCTCAGTGTTATTAGCTTAGTTTAGCAATAAATAAAATAAAAGCCAAGAGAAGGGCATTGATATAGATGAATAGATATGTGACATTTCAAAAAATCTAGAGTATTGTGTAGTGTCATATATGCTACAATGTTTTCAAGACATTTAATAAAATAAACGAGAGTTGTGATTCAATCAAATATTGTTAAAGCCTCCAATGGGGGTGGTTATATGTAAGGCTAAAATTTTAAGAAATGATTCCCTCCAAAGCATATAACTAGAAGTCAAACAAAATAGAAGCCCAGGACTTAAAATATAATTTATAAAATAAAGTTTATTTCAAAGCTTAACTGTTTGAAGAAATCATTTGTAGTTTCTTTGAAATGTTTTACGTGTTCAACTGAATTTCTTTTCAGTACAGCATTTGATATTCATTTTTTTCAGTTTCATCATATTAAACATTTGGCCTGCATATTGCTTCAGCCTGACATGATAATCTTGCATATTAGCTTTCTAACCACTATAATTTTTATTCATCCATTTTTACATTATAAATGTGCCTTTGTTACATTTGAGTCACTTATGAAAAATGAGAGTCTGTTAACATGAGGACAGGGACTTAAGCTCTTGATGTATCTAACTACAGATAAGATAATGTATTACCACATATTAAAGATTTGTATTTGAACCTATCTTTTTATTCTCTACTTATATAATATATTATGCTATCTAGTAGTATTCTGTTTCTTTACCTACTTATGACCAATATTCTCGTAAGGTCCCTTTTTATTGTGTTTCTCATGACTGAGAAACACTAATATATTAGAAAAAAAAGATTTCCCAAAGATTTAAGGAAGTAAAAAAAATATAAGAAATGTCAATATATAAATATTTTTACTTGCAAGTGTATCTTTTCTGTTGACTGATAGACAACTTTATTTTTTAATGTAAGAAATCACCAAGAAAAGTAAATTGTACACAACGTTGTCATCCAGCCTTTCATCACTTGACTCATGTAAACATCATAACCATCATCTTTCCCTCCAGGGAATGTCCTTAGACAGTCAGAACTATTCATGAAGACCAAAGAAGAAGACACATGATTTTATTCTATGCTGATTTTTTTCCAGTTTTCTATACCTCAGCAAAAAAAAAAAAAAAAGGTGCGTAACTCGAGATATTACATTCCTGATAAAAATTTTCTACACATATGGTCATAGGGGAATTGTTCCAGAAACATGGTGTTTTCATTACTAAAGCCCCTAATTTACAGTGACACACCGTATCAGACCCTGGCATAGGCAGTAGACAGTATGCACCAATTCTCAGTGGAGTCACAAGCTGGTTTGTTAGACAAACTGCTTCCTCTCTCTGAGCCTCATCTTCAAAATTATGTGGCTTTAGCTATGTTAGTTTAAAATTTCTTGTAGCTATATTCTTCTGCATTGCTGTGAATTCCTGATTTCTCTCCTTTTTCTGTACAAAGCTTGGGTCCCCATAAAACTCAGAAACGTTATTTTCTCCAAATATTTCAACTACCTAGAAAAATTCTTTTTCTTTCTCTACTTCCTGCCTGCTTCTATTTGTGACTTGTTTTGCTGGATAACAAAATACCTTCTAGGAAGCAACTTAGGGCGAAAATGTAATTTGAGCTTACAGTTAGTAAGAAACACTGGAAGGGAAAGCAAAGTAGCAGGAGACAGATATTACAGTGTGTGTGCACAGGTTAAGAGGAAGTGTGGGTAGACTAAACCTCCAGGTGTGTTCCCTGGACCCATTTCTTTCAGTGACATTCTACCTTCTAAATGGATTGTACAAACTTCTAAAACAAACTAGTTGAGGGCTAGGCATTTAAACCATTACACTACCCCTTGCCTTCTTTCTTCTTCCTTCCTTTTGTGGGAGGAAAAGTCTTATTTCCCATTACACTTCCAGATAACAGTTCATCACTGAAGAAAGTAAGGGCAAGAAACTAAATTTCCTTAGTTTCTGATTTAAGATCATTTTCCATATTTACTTGCCTTGGAGTTTATTTTCAACTCATTTACAATTATATGTGGTTTATCTACTGTTATTTGTTATCTAACTGGCTTTTCTTTTTCTTTCTTTCTTTTCTTTTTTTTTTTTGGTGGCACAAACCTTATATCTTAGCACCAGGGAGGCAGAGGAAGTTGGATCTGTTCTGCAAGTTCCATGCCAGCCAGGGGCACACAGAGAACCTGGATTAAGACTTGGTTTTCTGAGTACAACCCCACTAGAATTTCTAGAGTGATGAGAGGAAAGCAGAGACCAGCTCCAGATGGACTGTAGCTATGAGGTGACTATTCCATCCACTAGCAGAGAGATGATGATCACTTTACAGCCTCTCGGATGGCAAGTACCTAAAGCCTTTCTCAACAAGTTGAGTTCTAATCCCAATTATCCCTTGGGCATTTTGTAACCTCCACCAATGTACTTGGCACCTCTGATCTGAGGATCACTTGGGTATGAGAGCCTATTACTGGATTTCTCTATCCCTAGGCTCTCTAGTAACTAAATAAAAACAAAACTTAGGAAGGTCCTTGTCCCAAACTTCTTTATTTAACAACAAAATGATGAGTGTCAGACTCATGATTGACAGCATCACTGAGCTCCATCTCTCCCCTACCTCTTTGTGCTGTCCCTCCTCAGTAAATGAACTTAATCCCAAAACTGTGGTGCCTCCAGGTTCTCCTTTCCTTTGCCTCAGCTCACCTCGTCGCAGACAGTGGTAACACCTCAGTTTGAATGCATGGGAGAGCCCAGAGCAGTGAGTGATAGGGACAGAGGGAAAGGCCTTGCCCTCAGGAAAAGGGCCCAAATTGCACAGCGTGTTGAAATGGGGGCTCCCATAACCTGGGGCACCAAAATGAGGCCCTGGGGGCAGAGGAAATGATACAGGTCCCCCTGGGAAAGGTCCCCTTTAGCCTCATGCTTGATCGTTTGCCCTTGTGGCGCCAGAACCACACATTCTTATCACATCCTTCTTCAACTCAAGTTGCTTGGCAATGATGTTGATCTGCTGAAGGGTGGGTTTTGGGCACTGCAGAAACATGTTCTCCAGGTTCACCTTCACACCGTTCTCAATGCTTGCCCTCTTTCTCTTGCGGGCCTGCACCAGGGTCTCCGTTGTTTTGCATATCTCCTGAAGGGTCTCGTTGTTGGCTTCCTCCACCCACTTACTTCTCCTTCAAGAGCTGCAGTTTACACATGTTCTTGAAGCTGAGCTGCAGAGCCTCAAAGTGACAGATGGTTGTCTAGCTGAACACCTTTGTAAAGAGAACGCCTAGGGTGAGCCTCACATCAGCCTGGGTGTACCCCAAGGTGATCCTCTTTTGTTTCAATAGCTTGGCAAACTACTCTAGTTCCTTCTGCAGTGTATTCATGTCCTCCTCTGGACTTGGCTCATCCTCCCTCCAACTTCACGGCTCGGCTCTAGGGTGGACAGTACAGGGCCTAGGGAAGGCCCCCCTCTGAGTTGCTCTCCACTCCTGCTCCTGCGTGGCCATCAGGCTGCAAAGTCTCCAGGCCGACTTGGGGCACTAGGCTCAGTCCAACCTGAGGTCCACAGTATGCCATCCCTCCACAGAACTCATAATGCGGGGGTCATGGAGAAATCCCCAACCTCTGAGCCTAATTTGAGGCCTACCAGGAGGCCCTTGTAAGCTTATCCAAGTTCGAGGGTTCACCCAACCTGGCTCCAGCCCTCCTGACCCATCAGGTGGGGGTGAGAAGGCGAAATCTGAAGCCAGGTGTCCGCCCATGGGGAAAGCGGCCACCCCAAGCTGGGGTCCTGAGGGAGAGGACTCCTATTTTCTTTTAGTTAAGTATTAACTACTCCTTGGATTCTGATAGCTGAAGAATGAATTAAACTTCTTTTCCTGTATCTTCATTGAATATAATGCTTTCTATACTTTCCCAAAGCTCCTTGAAAGTAAATCTTTAGTCAAAGGCAAATGTTCCCCAATACAATCTGCCACATTGCTTTAGTCTTCAGTACTCCATTGACTCTGCAAAAAATGTTTAACGTCTTTCTCTTAAATATGCATTTCCAACATGAAGTCATTAACTTTTCTCCCAGACAGCTTCTGTCTTAGTTAGGGTTTCTATTGCTTTAATAAAACACTATGACCAAAAGCATGTTTAGGGAGGAAAAGGTTTATTTCACATTACATTTCCAGGTAACAGTTCATCACTGAAGAAAGTTAGGGCAGAAACTCAAGGCAAAAAATTGAATGCAGGAACTGAGTCAGAGGCCATGGAAGAACATTTCTTTGTGACTTTCTCTTTAAAGCTTGCTCACCCTGCTTTCTTATACAACCCAGGGCCAGATAGATGTCCATGGATGGTACCACTCACAATTGGTTGGACCCTTCCAAATCAATCAGCAATTAAAGAAATGCATCACAGCCTGGTCCATAAGTCAATCTGGTACTGGCATTTTCTGAAATGAGGTTCCCTCTTCCCAAGACTCTAGATTGTGTTAAATTGCACAGTAGCATCAATGCTTAAAAGAATAAAAAAATAGATCTTAGTATGTAGGTATTCTCATTGTCTTACAAAAGTATTCAGTCCATTTCTTGGAGTAATTTGCAGGCCTATAACATAGTGTAGTACTTTAATTCTACTCACTTATTCTTCTTCAACATTTGAGGGATTTATAGAAAACATTTAATTATTTATGGTATAATTATGAAGAGCAAAACAGATTCAAAGTGAATAAATATAAAAGAAAGGCTAATTTGACTTAGTAATCAAAATTATACCCTTCTAGAATAACATTGGCAAGTTAATTCCCTGTATAAAGGTAAGTAGTAACTCATGTAACAAAAGAAAGAAAACACACAAGGAAACAACATGGAGAATGAGTAAATTTTCCTTTGCATGACAAAATTTCTGATACATTTAGCTTTATAAGGGATATTTATGCAAGTATTATGTAATAATATTAAAATGGTTGTCTGGTGAATAATAGTACAGATTTATCTTAATGAGGTTTTGTTCTACCTTACAGACCATAAAGCAAAGGACACACTGGAGGAGACTAGCAGTCTTGCCTCTGAGCTCTAACATGCTGATAAAGAGCATGAGCTGTATGAAAAGATGGAAAGCACCCAGAAATTAAGAGATCATATTTTAAAGGGAAGGAGGAAGAGATAACTTCCTTACATGGAGATGAATGGAGAAAATGAGATGAATGAGGATGGGACAATGTCTAACAGTTTATCAAATATCTATCCAATGACATTTGTAAAAATTGAAACTAGAGAAAAGGTGAAAGCTTTCAGAATCAAGGAAAGCCAAGCTCAGCTTCAGATATTTAAATTTAAGAGTTAATAAGGATGAACATGGTGGTACATGCTGATAATCCCTACAGTTATCAGGCAAAGGCAAGGAGACTTGGGTCCTGTAGTAAGTTCAAGTTCAGCCTGAGCTACAAAGTGAGATCATGTCTCATGTTCAGTCATTCATAATTAAGTGAAAATAAAGTTCTTAATCTTAGAATAAACTTTTAAAGACATTTTATTTTAAAGCTGTTATAATCATGACGTTTATAAGTTATAACTCCTCTCTCCATGGCATGAAGTTCAATTTCTCTAGGTATAGAATATGTGTAAAGAATGTAGGCATATTTATTACCAAACTCATCACATCATTTATTTCTTAATATCAAGGACAGATACATATGTAAAAGTAGTGGTTGCATGCTCACTTGTGATTGAAGCAGCTATTAAAAGATTTGAATACTGAGTATTTGGCCACCATTTTGTGAGTCATTGAGAAGTGATCTGATCACAAGAGTTCTGAGTTTGCAAATAGATCTGTCTCTTTTGAATCATAATATGATAGTATTCTTGGAAGATAGTGAAAATAGGAGATAGGGTCTAGTTAGAAATAAATCCCTGGGCACGCCTTGGAAATATGCATCTATGGTTCCTTCTTTTACCTTTCTCTCTACTTCCAGGATACCAAAAGGTATGTGACATTGGTTTACTATGCTTTCCTCCTTACAGATCTGCCTCACCATACTCCACAATGATGGCAACTATCTATGAATTGACACCATTGAGTAGTAAATATCTACTTCTCTAAATTGTTTCCCTGAGAAATTTGTCATAGTGAAGAAACATTGACTATCACTCCATGTCCTCAAATTTCCCTCAGAATGGTACTTGGTTTTGTATGTGTATGTGTGTGTGTGTGTGTGTGTGTGTGTGCGCACACACGGGTATATTTGTGTATATGTTGGTATATGCATATGTGTTCCCAAATGTGTAGAAATTAGAGGTCTGTATTGTTTATTTTTCTCTATAAATCTTTACCTCGTTTGGTGAGAAAGACTCTTGCTAAACTTGGAACACATCAATTCTACTAGCCTGGCTGGACAATTAGTTTCAGGTATTTGCCTATTTCCATCTCCCCAGCACTGGGATTACAAAGGTATATATTCATGCCCAGCTCTTTATATGAGTGGTGGGTATCAAAACTCAGGTCCTTATGCATGTGCTGCAAGAACTTTACCAAATGAACTGCCTCCCCATTGCTCATTATTCGCTTTCTAATTAATGGCCTCCTTTATTAAGTGTGTTTGTGCATGAGTCAATATTTTATTATGCATTTTATTTTAAACAGGAACATTAATCTTTACCAATTTCTGTTAAATTTCATTCACTCTTCTGAGGAAGAAGTCTGAAGTATTTTTTATAACATCTATACTTTCTTTTGTCTACAAAAACAGAGTGCTGTCTTTTTCTAGACTATTTTTTGCCATAATACATGTGTAGTTGTGATTTTGTCACTATAATTCCTGTTAAAATTATCCTTAAGCTGTATTATATTTTTAAATACTTTTTTCACCCGAGATTTTTCCTTTCCAAAAAGAATTAATACAAGACTGAAATGAAGAGATTATTGATGCTTTGACATAACTCACTGACATCACATCGCCGGACATGTTACACATTGATATGATTAATATCATGAGTTCACATTTCTAAACATTTCCATGCCATGCTTTTCCTCAGACCCTTTTCATATGTCCTTCTTGTATACGCTGTATACAAAGTACTGGCTTGTGACTACATTTACTTTCATCTCATGGTTGCCACACTGAAACTACCTAGATTTTTACTTAGCTCCATCCTTCCAGGATACTTAGATAGTATTAACATCACAACAAAAAAGCCCACAGAAGTACACCCAAAGCCAGGCAAATTGCCCCATCATGAAAACATTCTGGGATGAGTTCTTAAATTAACATTTGCCTGTTAGTTTTAATATTATAAATTATTCATCACTCTCATCATGTGGCAAATTATAGTGAACTTTTTTTTCTCACTCTATTCTATTAGGTATCTCTTTCTTCTTAAATATGCTTAAAACTAAAAAATACACATGGCCCACTTCAATGATTGCTATTTTAATTAGTGCAAATGGCATATATCACAAGAAATAGTCTCAGGCAATTGACTAAAATATAAGAGTGTTTATATGGTTTTAAGAAAATATTCTGCTTGATAGAATTTTGAGAAATCATAAAATCTACAGGAGTAATGACAAAGTTGATCATTGGGAGAATAACAAAAGAAAATGTAACTCTCAGAAAGCACACGCTCCTGGTACAGAACAAATATGAGGAATGGTAATGCATCCCCTAAGTGTAAGAAACTCCTGCATTAAAAACAGACACAATTTCATACTGAAAATATTAACTTTTGTGCATCTCAGTTAATTGAAGTATTTTGTGGTAAAGAGGAACCAGACTATGCCCTTGCATAGTAACACACCATTCAAGAAATACTGTGTTACCATGGATAAATAAACACTCTTGCTTCCGAGAATACTGTACCTTGAGAAAGGGGAAGAAATGAGGATGAACCCAAACCCCCACAAATTCATAGAGACAGTCTTTTATTATATATTTTTTAACGTTTACTTCTTATTCATGTGTATTTCATTCGCATATATGTCTGTGCATCATGTGATGCAGTGCTTATATAAACCAGAAGACCAGAATAGTCCATCTGATCCTATAGAACTGGAGCTATAGATGATTGTGAGCTTCCATGTGGGTGTTGAGAATCCAACCATGGTTCTCTGAAAGAATAAGAAGTAGCAAGCCATCTATCTCTACAACTTCCATGACATTCTTTCAAAAAGAAGAAACACACATAGCATTGAAGTAACCACATAAGCCTTGAAGAACTTCAAGGCTGTCTTAGAAATAGGCTCAACAACTGCTGCTCAATTGGAGCTCTCCATGGTAATGATTTTCCCTAATTCAGACTTTTAGGCAGAGTCCTTAAATTCTCCAGAAAAGGTATCTGTGTCCGTACTTATTGTTTGAACTTTATGATAGCCACCAAATTTATGGATTTAGCTTAGTAATGTACTGTGCTTCTCATTTGTCTACTGCATATGTTCTATGCTTATGGACTCATAATCCAATAGATCACAAATAACTAAATTTGGAATGTGGACTAAATTTAAAGGTATAAGAGAATGAAACACTAAGGATTTTATATCAGTAACACATACCTTTATAGTGAAAGCTAGTATTTACCTAGTTGTAAATAATAACCTATTCCTATTTGGGGGATTTTAAATTAAATTTTGCTTATTTATTATTTATTTTATGTGGATGAATGTTTCTCTGAATGTATATCTGTGCACCACATGTGTTCCTGGTGCCTATATAGGACAAAATAGGGTATTGGATCCCCTGAGACTGGCATTAGAGATGGTAGTGAGCTTTGGTAAGTAAGTTTTGGTAATCATACCAGAGTTTTCTGGAAGAGTAATGAGTACTCTTAACTACTGAGACAAATCTCAAATTGTTAAGGACATTTTAAATAAGATTTCAACTATTCCTGACAGTGACGGGCTCAAACAGTGATTCATATGCTAGGTCTCATGACAATTTATTGAGCAATAGCCATAAGCAACTTCAAGGGTCATTCTCTGCATTTGATGATTTTAATCTTCATCATGATCAAAATTAAAATGATTTAGAGTATTTCACTAACAAATATGAAATTAGGACCAGTATAGTCTGACATATGTCATCTTGCATTTGTATCCAAAGGACATGAGAATGATTACAATAAAAAAATCTATTATAAAGCAAAATAATCTATTTTTGTTAGAATGGAATAATTTATAGAGATTCAAGACGTGTTTTCCAGCAATTGATAAATTATCAGTGCAAAAATTTTAATCATATTCTAACTTTACTTTGAAGTTTTATGTATATGCAAATCACTTTATACTTAAAGTTTCTTTTACAGTTATTGAAAACTATATTTTCTTATGTTTGATGCTATATGATATAGGACATGAATTCTACTTTTGTTTTTTTGTTTTGAAATGGGGTTTCTTTGTGTAACAGCTCTGGCAATCCTGGACTCACTCTGTAGACCAGGCTGGACTCGAACTCACAGAGATCCACCTGCCTCTGCCTCCGAGTGCTGAGATTAAAGGCATCCACCACCATGCCCAGCGTATTCTGCTTTTTAAACCAAGATATTTTAGCTATAATGTACATTTATACTATTTGAGTACTTGATAAAATAATGTATGATTAAAGTTGTAAAAATGTAGTACATCTTGATAGCTTTACAACTTTTTTTTTTGCTTATTTTTGTCAACGGATGTTATATTAATTAATGCTATAAACAACCAATTGACATAATGGGTCAAAATTAACCATTTTTTCAATAACAAAAATTCCTTCGTATTGTTATTCACTATTAAATTCAATCTGTGCCCCATGGTAAGGTAGAAAAAGATATTTTTGATCTTCTATAAATAAGTACCTTGTTCTTTTGCCCTAAGGTAAATTAATTAAAAATATTATTTTTCTCTACAAGCTTTAATGATATGATAATAAGCCACCTGATGGCTAGAATGAATCATTAAAGGAACTGTCTTCCTTTATTCATTCACCAAGCATAGGTTAGGCAGAGACTAAGGCTGAGAATTCTGCAGAGATAGATCTTGAATATCCAACTGGATATAAGTTTGTACAAGTAGAGGTAAAACCCAATTGTGTTGCATAACAATAACTTGTGAGAAGAAAACCAGTTAATGAGGATGCTGTATGAAAACAATTCCCAGAACGAACAGAGAACTGGTGATAAGTTGTGTTGCTGTAAGGCACAGGAGAGAAGGTTCAGAAAGTATGTAGAAAACTAAGTAGGACTCACAGAAGGCAGTGTAAAGAAGAGACAATGAATTAACTCTAATACAAATGTTAAATTTGATCTATCTAAAATGATCATGAGAAGACAAAAAATCATTTTACTTTTGAATAAGTTATAGATAACTACCTGCCAGAAAAAATCCAATACACTTTAAAGACATTCAACAGTCATACAGTCAATAAGAGAACATTCATAATGTCTAATGGCCAATTAAAATTGCTATATATAGGAGGAAATATATATATAAAACTGTTCTGAATGTGAAGAAATTGAAACAGAAAGATGTCTGACATATTATCTAAAGACATTAAAGTAATCCTACTACATACATATTGCAGGTTCTGTTATTTGATGGGTAACATAAATTTGTGGTTATAAATGAATTATATTTAAAAACACATGGGATAACTAGAGTTGAAACTTTTTTTTCCTATTCTAAGGATTCTATCACATAAGTACAAGATCAACAGAAGATCAAGTTCTATACAGAACTTGTAGCTTCAATCACATCTGATATGGCTAAATTTCTACAGGAATACATAGTCACTAACTTGCAAGTGGCAGTATGAAAAGTGATTAATAATTTGCCATAGATATTATGAAATTTCAAAATAAAGAGATTAAGAACACAAGATATATTTGTTGCAGAGAATAAAATAAAATACATATTTAAAAATCGTAAATCATACCACATTTTAAAATGTGCAAATATTTTATTAAAGTACAGTTTTCATGTGGCCTTCAGTTTAGTGGAGTGTAGAGTTTAAGATAAATGTATTCATTAGAATGGCTGGTGGTGTTATCTGATAGAAAAGATATTTTGCAGTGATAAAAATGATCTATGTCGGCCCTGTCTAGTATCATCAACATGAATCTCATGAGCTTTTTAAGAGGCATTTGAAATGTAGTTTGATAGACTAAACTATACATTTTAGTTTATTTAGTTTTGGTTCAGATGTTAAAGGCTAGGCTCACAACCAAAAGTATAAGAGTTGAAACTTTTATATATTAAATGGATAACAGAATACACATCTGAAAGTATTCTGCAGTAGTATTAAAAATAGTTAGCTGTTATAACATATAGGATAATGAGTGACAATTAAATAGAAGAAAAACTCAGAAGACTCATATATAATAATTAAATATTTGGAAAACGTTGTTGTTTTCCAAATTGTTAAAAATACATTAAAATTGTACAAAAGTAACACTTTATATAGACAAAAGCAAACCATAGAATGTAATAAGACTTCTAACCAAAAATAATTCATGTTAGACACTACTGAAATAATATTGATAAATCATTAAAAAGGAAAACTTTCAACTTAGAGATATAAATATAGAGAATGTATTTACAAAAGTGAAATACTGTTAGTTGTTAATTTTAGTAAACAAACTTTGAAAAATTTACAGCTAGCAGATGTACCCACAAAAAACTTGAAAATGATCTTCAGGCAGAATCCCCCAGCCAGCAATATTCCCCTTCTCCCTTTAAGTGTGCATAAAACAATCATTGACACAGAACATATTATGTCTTACAAAGCATTTAATTCTAATAAAATAGTTAAAATAAAATAAAAATTAACTTATAAAAAGTATCAAATATGTGGGACTAATTTTATTTCATAACTCATAGGTGAATGAATATAAAGTGAAGAAGACAAGAACATAAACAATGAAAATAAAAAGAAAACACTTCAGAATTTATGAGATGCTTTCTCAGACATGGGTAGAGAAGAATATAGATCATTTAACTTTTGAATTAGAAAAAATGATCTAACAATTACCAATGTGAAGCTTGAATATTAAAAGAATATTACATATAAGCTGTCACTCACTTTAATTATTTCATCATGCTGTGAAGCTGTACTTGGATATATATAGAGATATGCAGGCATTTCAACATGTGCTCATGTATGTGAATATTGTACTTGATTAAACATATATTATGGTTTTCTAAGAATTCCTGTAGCATTCACATATGTGTGCTCTTTTATTGTTCCTAGCAGTAATGCATGTTCTGTCCCTAATTATTTTTGTCATACATTGTAGTACAGTGGCATAAATTGACTTTCTTGGTTTTACACTGGGAATATACTATACTAATATGCTGAATATTTGTGATTGAAATGCTAATTTTAAATTATGAAACAGAAATTTCATTATATATAAATCTGTACCAGTATAGAGCATATATTTTTAAAACATATGTGATAGAAACACTAATTAAATATATAAAACATGATTTAGGGTCATTACATTTTTATCCTACTCTGTAATCTGAAGTACTAAGAAAAAGAGAAGTAATTGTATAATCACACAAGATGCTGAATGTAAGCAATCAAATACTGTGGACTCAGAATCTCATTTTTATCTCATTCACATTACAAGCTTGTCTAGGGGAAATACCTGTACTGGGGTATTTTAGCTTTATTTCTCCATGTGGAGAGATGTTAAATCATGGAATATCAGTGAAAATTGTTCACAATCTTGAAACATTTAACAGATATCTGATATATTCTATACATTTTCCCAGATCTAAGAGCCTAGAAAAAAAAAATCTATGGGCAGACAAAGAATAAGTGATAAATATTTAATATGTATGTGCACAAAATCTTTTTATTCTGCTTTAAAGTACATTTTAATTCTGGTCATTTCAATTCACCAAATGATGAATATGTGATTTGGGAATAGTGTTTTGGAGATTCTCTACTAATTTGTTTGGGTGTTGTAAGAAATATTAATATTTATAATTGGTATTTATGATTATTAAGGTGATAGAGTTATCCCTTGACCCATTTATGAATCACATAGGCACCTGATGGATTTTAACAAGACTTAGCCTGGATTGTGCAATCTTAGCCCATTTAAAATACGTTATAATTTTATCCCCAAATAAAATCCAATAATATCTATGTACATCCCCTAGCTGTTATTCTCCATGCTATGCCTATGTTCCAGGCCACTTCCATTTAACCTATGGTTTGTTTCCATCCTCTTCTTCCTCCTCCTCTCCCTTCTCCATCATGTTTTCTAAGTTTTCAAAAGCCTGTGACCTTTCTCCCTGCCTACTTCTCTCCTACCCAATTCAGGCTGTAGGCATTTTATTCAACCAATCAGAAAAATTTTCGGGGAGTAACAAATGTCATTTTAAGGGGGGGGGTGTGTGATTGCAAACTTGTTGCAAGGATGGCAGGGTATAACAGATTAACTATTGAATACAAGTAGATCATCCTATCATTTGGGTTATGGTTTTCTGGCAGTTTTTAATATTTGGAAAATGATGATACTAAGGGAAGCTTCTTTGTAACACTCTTTGGTGAATCAAATTTACTGTTGGTCTGTAGTATTTTCTCATCTGTGCTTCTGACATTGTGAGAAACTAAGTCTGGTTATTGAATTTACTTCATTTGTAAATACAATTGAAAGTTCATAAGAACCTTTTTCTGTAACTTATTGGTTGCTGTATTAATATTTTATTTGCTTTCACAGTTTTTAGTTTAATTAATTAAATTAGTTAATTTAAATATGTCCACATTCAAAACTCTTTCATTTATTATTTCAGCACTCAACACTAAAAAGTTATATTATAGTTGAAGCCATCATTTACTTCTTGAGGCAGCTTGATGCTGATTATCCTCATACATAGAGAGAACTCAGAGACAAAAACCACCCTTGACTATGTGAGTCAAAAAAATAATATGTCAAAGTCATTGCCTGGAGCCCCACATAACCAATTCCTAATGTACTTATGCCAGATCTATATTCCTAATGTGCCTCAAAGTTACTAACTCAGAATTTTTGCTTGTAATATTCAAGGAACCTACACATTATCAACAACTCATGAATAATTCTAGAATCAGAGACACTAGTCTAAGAAGCTGAATGTAGGTTCTACTCAGAATACCTGGCCGTGGTGGTGTACTGCTTCAATCCTCACACTTGAGAGGCAAAGGCAGGCAGAACTCTGAGTTCCAGGCAAACCTAATTTGCAGAGCAAGTTCTAGGACAGCTAGGGCTACACAGAGTAACACTGTCTCAAAAACAACCAAACAAAATATAAATAAAATTAAACATACACAGCAATGTCATACCCCATCTTACTGACTTTTTAAAAGATGACTGTATAATAAAAATAATTCTAATGAATAATAAAAATGTTCTAAATATAAATAATATACTAATAAGTCTAAAACCCCACATAATTGTAGATACGTCACATAACAGAGAAGGTCTTTTCCTTCCTTCCTTTCATTTTTATTTTTTATTACTTTTTCCCCTTTTAGTGGAAATAGATTTTTCTTACATAATATATACTGATTATGGTTTCCTCTCCCTCTACTCCTCCCAGTTCTCCTGTCTCATCTAGATGCATTCCCTTTCTGTCTCTCATTAGAAAATAAAACAGACTTCTGGGGATAATAATAAAATAAAATATAACATAATAAGATAAAACAAAACTCAACAAACTTAAGTTGGGTTTAAAGAAATACTAATATTATTACCAGTATTTATATTATAGTTCATTGCTTGGTGGTGTTAAACCTTAACCCACCATTATAAATGATCACACTGAGACATCTGATGGATTTTAACAAGCCTTAGCCTGCATAGTGAAATATTAGCCCATCTAAGCTAGCTTTTAATTTTATTCCCAAATAAAACCTCATAACATATAAATACGTTTGCTGGGCTGTTTTTCTCCATGCTATGCCAATGTTCCCAGCCACATGTAATGATGTTCTTCCATCTAACCTGTGGCATATTCTCCTTCATCCTCCCACCCAGCTTCTCCTTCCCGTGATCCTCTATGCTCCTAAAGGTCTGCCATTTTTTTCCCTACCTACCTTTCTTCAGCCCAATCCAGGCTGCAGCATTTATGAAAGCAATCAACTTTAAATTAGGTAGAGCAAGGTTTAAACAACAAAGGCAATTATACATGACCAGATCTTAATAACAAAATATTATTAAGGACCAGTAATTAATAATAGAATAAGCAGCTTTCAGATCACCCTAACAAAGTTGGTAAAAACAAACAAACAGAAGAAAAAGAACACAAAAGAAGGAATGAGTAACAGACCCATGCATACTCACACTCAGAAATCCCATAAAAAGTCTACATTGAAAGCAATAATATATTCTCAAACGATCTGGTGTAGACCCGTGCAGGCCCTGTGGTTGCTGCCTCAGTTTCTGTGAATACATTTGTGCTTTGATTATGATGATTTATAGGGCCTTGTTTTCTTGCTGCCCTCTATTCCCTCTGGCTCTTGCACTCTTCTGCCTCCTCTTCCATAGGGTTCTCTGAAGAGAAGGATTTGACGGAAATATCCTGTTTAAGGTTCAATGATCCAAATCTCTCTCTGCATAATATCTGGCTGTTGATTGCTATATTTGTTCCCATCTGATGCAGGAGAAAAATCCTTTGTTGAATACTGAATAAGGCACTGATCTATGAGTGCAGTAGAATGCCATTAAGAGTCAGGAATTAAAGGATGTCTTAAGTCTAAGAAGATGTTTTTAAGTTGGTAATGCAAGTTAGGATGAAAATTGAGTTAGGTATAGAACTTTAAACTCTTTGAGATAGATAATAGAATATTAATATCAGTTGCCAAATAAGTATGAACTGGACATTGGGAATGTATGTTATACTTTATAATTTTCATAATTGTGGCCTAATTATTCTTATTATTTTGTATTGTATTTATTGTTATAAGAAAAAGAGTCTTTTATTGGAGTAAAGGGGGAGCTGTTGGGGGAAAAGATACACCTTAAATTAAAAAAAAAAAACAAAAACAGAGCAGGGCGTGGTGGTGCACGCCTTTAATCCCAGCACTCCGGAGGCAGAGGCAGGCAGATCTCTGTGAGTTCGAGGCCAGCCTGGTCTACAAAGCAAGTCCAGGACAGCCAGGACTGTTATACAGAGAAACGCTGTCTCGAAAAACCAAAAAAAAAAAAAAAAATCAGATAGGAGGGTGAGGGGGAAGAAGGTAGGAGGGTGGGACTATGATTGAGATATAACTTAAATAAATAAATAAATGTAAAAAAGGAGTCATTTTATTGCTACTTTTCTATTTTTAGAACATTAGTATTTGATTTTACCCTAGATCCCTATGCTATCCATTCTCATACTCTTGGTCACCAAAGTAGTGTTGGGTATGGATTCCATCTCATGGAGTGGGCCTTAAGTCAAATCAGATATTGGTTGTTTACTCCCACTAGCTTTGTGGCACCATTGTACTAGCATATTTTTCAGATAGGATACCACTGTCAATAAAAAGTTTTGTGGCTTGATTGCTGTTTACATTTATCTTTTAGTAGCCTAAAGAGTACCATTTTATACAGAAGATACTAGAACATAAGTGTGAAGGCTCTATGTAGACACCAGCTCCACTTTCACATATTCAATGAGTTGTATAGGTGTTGTCTTCAGTATTGGGGACTTGTTGTCAGTTTGTGGAGAATTACATCCAGGATTGCTGGGGATTCCTACAGGATCCCTTTGTTCAACAACTAAATTAAATGTAGCCCAACCCTGGGACAAGAGATGGCCAGCTGAGGCTCTGTCTTTTTCATTATTTGGCAATTTCAGTCAGATTGCCTTAATATATCATTTAGGAAACTTCTATTGTATTAGGTTTTCCTACTGTCTCTCAAATGGTCCTTAATTTTAGCTCTCTCCCCATATTCTGTCCCCTATCCCTTCTACCCTCCTGCTCTCAATATGATCTACTCATTCCACTCCATCCATCCATCCATCCATCCATCCAAACATCTATTCTATTTTCTTTTCCTAATGAGATCTATTTGTCCTTTAGTCTATTATTCTATACCTAAATATCTTCTGTGGTTCTACAGATTGTAGCTTAGTTATCATTTACTTAACAACTAATATCCACATATAATCCAATACATACCTATTCTAGCTGTTCAGTGCCATCCTTTTAGACCTTCCTTCTTCAAGTACCTCCTTCTTTATTTTTTCTTTTAAAATATCTACATTACTTAAGAAGAAACTCACTCAGTCTGCAATCAGATGTGGCTTCTATCTTTCCCAGAAGTCAAACACATCCCATTACTGAATAGTCTATTTTCAAAGGTAGGGGTTGGAAAGCAGAGGTGGAGACAGGCTTAATCCTCTCAAATTAAGCACTTCAATTTTCCCTCTTTACCCTGACTCTTCTTTCTAAAGAGTTTTTTCTTTGTAGTATTTCACAGGAGACACCAGCTTTGCTTTGAACAGGAAACTTTCCCTACAGCTCTAATTAAAAGGAAGTTTCAAACCTACAAATTAACAGTTTTAATATGCCCTTCCTGGTGATTAACTGCTTCATTTTAACAGGCATTCACTGTTAACAGCGCAACTGTTAATTTGAATGGCTTGATTTTTAAGTCTGAAGAAGAAAAATGGCTCAAAGTTACTCCTATAACTGCCCCCCCCCACATTGGTCTAGGGATCTTTATTTAGAGAATCTTGTTGGATAAAGTTATTATTCTCTGAAGAATTGGACCCTTTTCATCTAGAATAGAAGTTAAAAGATAAGCAGCATTGAAAAAAATTATTCCTCATTCTTTCTTTCTAGACTCAGCCTCAGTAACTATCTTTGTGTGTTACTAGACATTGGGAGATTAGGTCAGGAGAAAAGTGCTTAAATAAAATCTTTTTTGATTCAGTCAGACATTTAAATGCTTGTAGTCTTATGAAATACATTTACTAAATTGAGCCACAATATAACCAATTTACAGTGAAAAATACAGAAAAATAAATTCTGTGAAAATACTGAAATAAAAATATGCCCAGGCTTTAAGAAGCTGACTTCTCACTTTTAAACTCTTTCTTGCTCAATTATATTCCCAGATACACATTCTTGATTATCAAGGATGACATTAAAGTCACTGATAATCCAAAAATATCCTTAGCTGCTAGTGTTTTAGCCTTTCAATAAAGAACTGTTTCTTTCAAAGCAGCTAATAAGCAGTCAGAGAGACGTATAAAAAGCACTGAGATTGTTGAATCTTCAGTAGACATTAACTGTGTTTTTCTTGAAACCATTCTCACCCATTTTAATCTGCCCATCATTTTCAACCACAGTTCTAGTTCCACTTTCTCTGGAAATCTGATCTCATACATTTGTAGTTACGTTTTCTATTTCTGTTTTTCAGTCTATATTTTCATACAAATGAGAAACTATAAGTTTTATGCACATTATAAAATACAGGTATACATATAATTATAAGTTTATTTTAACTATATACACATATTTTCTATGCTATAAATTCATGTTTTTACATTATTTCTCATATAAAAAGTTCTTTGACCTTTAGCATTTCCCCCCCCAAGAAAATATTTCTGAAAACTGACCTATATTAATTCATAGACTTACACCATTATTCAATTGCCCTGTTCTTTGTTGTGAGCATCATAGGTTATTTAAGAATTTCTATGAATACATATTCACTTTATTGTATTTTATGATAAAAAATGTTATCATGAATAACCATGTACAAATAAGTATAATATATATTATGGGTGTACAGATTAGTGTGAGTGTATCTTTAGAACAAGTATTAAGTAAAAGCATAGGATCAAAAAAGATATATGTGGACTTTGTCTCCTTACAGTGATTGAAGTTTTAATTCATATTTTAAAGCTTATGATTGAAATTACCATATTTTAGTTCAAGTCATTTAAATATATATTTTTTGATTGCATGTTTTTTTCTATTGAATATATGTTTTGTCCACATTATAAGTGTTCATTGCTTAGTCTTGATCATAGTGGTTTTCATGTAGTATCAATGCTAAAAGTGTATCTTTGTCTTTCAGTTGCTTTTTGTGCTTTCTTGAATGCATATTGCTGAGAGTTTTCTCAAGGCAATTTAATAGTCATGTTCATCAGTTCATGCAGTCATTGCATCGGGATTTTGGGCCATAGTTAATACACTTCTTCCCTGATATAGTGAAAAGTGCAGCAGTAAACAGGGGCGTAGGTAAAGTAAGCTTGTGGTAGGATGGAGCTCTTTTGACTTGGCTAAGCAATGCTAAAACTGGGTCATGTGGTCACCCTAATTTTTAGTTTCATAAGAAGGTCACACACTAATTTCCACAATGGCTGTACATGTTTGCATGTACATCAACAGGTTACTCTTTCCACATTTTGGCCACAATTTGTTGCCATTTATTTTCCTGAAAATATTCACTTGTTTTCTTGAAGACATTCATTTGACTGAGGCAAGATGGAATCTCAAAATAATTAAGTTTTATTTGTGTACTTGTCCTTTAACAGATGAATAGATAATGAATATGCAATATATATGTGTATGTTTGCGTGTGTATCTCTGTGTGTGTGTGTCTGGGTGTGTATGTGTGTGTCTGTGTATGTGTCTCTTTGTGTGTGTATCTGTGTGTCTCTGTTTCTGTGTGCGTGTCTCTCTGCACGTCTATTTCTCTATGTATATTAAACATGCATGTGTTATATATATTTTATTGAGAATCAATGAAGAATGAAATTATAATATTTGTAGAAAAATGGATAGAAATGGAAAATATTATAGTATTTATAAACCTAAGATTATAAAGGTAAATACAGCATGCTCCTTCTCATATACTGGTCCTAACTTTGAACTTTTTTTTAAATTTATTTATTTATTGCTTCAGGTTACATCTCCATCGTAGTGTCCTCTTTCCCCCCTTCCCAGACCCTCCCTCGCACCCTCTACCTCGTAAAGGGTCTCATTGCCAGGGAGAGAAAACTAAACACACACACACACATACACACACACACACACACACACAGAGTCTATGTCCATGTTCCCTTTGGTGCATTTGTTGTAGTACAGATATCCTGTACTATATAGCTAAAATCTGACTATAAGTGAATAGATGCCATGTGCATCCTTCTGAGTCTGGGTTAGCTCACTCAGGATGAGCTACTCTAGTTCCATCCATTTGGCTGCAAATTGCATGATTTCCTTGTTTCTAATAGCTGAGTAGTATTCCATTGTGTAGATGTACCACAGTTTTTTAATCCATTCTTCAGTTGAGGGACATCTGGGTTGTTTCCAGTTTCTAGCTATTACAAATAAAGCTGCTATGAACATAGATGAGAAAACTTCCTTGTGATTCGGTGCAGAGTCATTTGGATGTATACCCTAAGTGGTATGGCTGGGTTCTGAGGCAAAGCTATTCCAAGTTTTCTAATATATCACCAGACTGACCTCCATAGTGGTTGCACAAGCCTGCACTCCCACTAGCAATGGAGGAAGGTTCTGCTTTCTCCACACCCTTGCCAGCATGTGTGTCATTCAAGCTTTTGATCTTAGCCATTCTGACAGGTGTGAGATGGAATCTCAGAGTCGTCTTGAGTTGAATTTCTCTGATGATTAAGGATGTTGAACATTTCTTCAAGTGTCTCTCGGCCTTTAGGAATTCCTCCTTTGTGAATTCTCTGTTTACCTCTTTCTCCCATTTTTTAATTGGATTATTTGGTTTCTTGACATTTAATTTCCTAAGTTCTTTGTAAATTTTGGATACTAGCCCTTTGTCAGATGTGGGGTTGATGATTTTTTTCCCAATCTGTAGGCTGATGTTTTGTTCAAATGACAGTCTTTTGCCTTACAGAAGCTTTTCAGTTTCATGAGGTTCCATTTATTAATTGTTGGTCTTAGGTCCTGAGCTGTTGGTGTTCTGTTCAGGAATTTGTCACCTGTGTCAATGATTTCAAGGGTTTTTCCCACCTTCTCTTCTATTAGATTTAGTGTGACCGGGTTTATGTTAAGGTCTTTGATCCACTTGGGCTTAAGTTTTGTACAAGGTGGTAAGCATGGGTCTAATTTCATTCTTTTACATGTTTACATCCAGTTGGACCAGCACCATTTGTTGAAGATGCTGTCCTTTTTCCATTGTGTGGCTTTGGCTTCTTTGTCAAAATTTAGGTGCCCATAGGTGTGTGGCTCTATTTCTGTGTCTTCAATTCTATTCCATTTATCTAATGGTATGTTTCTATATCAGTACCATGCTGTTTTTACCACTATTTCTCTGTAGTACAGCTTGAAATCTGGGATGGTGATACCTCCAGATGTTTTTTTATTGTACAAAATTGATTTAGCTATTCTGGGTATTTTGTTGTTCCATATGAAATTGAGAATAGCTTTTTCCAGGTCTATAAAGAATTGTGTTGGTATTTTGATAGGAATTGCATTGAATCTATATATTGCTTTTGGTAGGATGGCCATTTTTATTATGTTGATCCTACCTATCCATGAGCATGGGAGATCTTTCCATCTTCTAAAGGCCTCTTCAATTTCTTTCTTCAACGGCTTGAAGTTCTTGTTGTACAGGTCCTTTACTTTCTTGGTTAGAGTTACACCCAGGTATTTTTTATTGTTTGTGGCTATTGTGAAGGGGGTTGTTTCCCTTATTTCTTTCTCAGCCCATTTGTTTGTTGTATAAAGAAGGGCTTCTGATTTTTTTTGAATTAATTTTTTTATCCAGCCACTTTGCTGAAGGTGTTTATCAGCTGTAAGAGTTCTCTGGTGGAATTAAGTTGGTGTGGGTAGAGAGAAGGAGACCAGAAAGGATCCTTTGAAAAGGGGGAAAATGCCATTTCCAAGATGTGAATGGGTAGGACAACTGAACACAGATAAATTTAACTAGTAATCATGATTCTATATAAATATCCAGTTACCCATAACAGATAGCATATACTAGATTATGTAGTATCAATGCTAAAAGTGTATCTTAGTCTTTCAGTTGCTTTTTGTGCTTTCTTGAATGCATATTGCTGAGAGTTTTCTCAAGGCAATTTAATAGTCAAGTTCATCAGTTCTTGTAGTCATTTCATCTGGATTTTGGGCCATAGTTAATACACTTCTTCCCTGATATAGTGAAAAGAGCAACAGTAAACATGGGTGTAGGTAAAGTAAGCATGTGGTAGGATGGAGCTCTTTTGACATGGCTAAGCAATGCTAAAACTGTATCTCTGTCTGAAAAATTCAATCCAAAGCCCCTAGGCCTTGGACGGGAACAATAGACAGTCTAAACCACTGGCATCACAAGTGCCTCGCAGAAACAAATATATGCCCACAGTTGTGCTAAGTTATTGAATTCAAGTGTTTAGCTGTGCCTCATTATTGAATACACATACCTTGCATGTGCTGTGTCACTGAATGCATGTCTAAATGTATGCTGAGTCATTGAATGCATGTTGACATGTATGCTACCTTATTGAATGCATGTTTATTCCTGTGGTATTGAATGCATGTTTACACGTGTGATGCATTATTAGCCTCAGTTATGCAGAATTCATCTTTCCCACCATGTTGATTGTTTGTCCGCTTACTTTTCTCCATTCCCTAGTGATCGTTGTGAGGTTTGATTATGCTTGGTATTTCCTTACTGAGACTATGTAACCTTTACTGGAATGACTTAACATCTCTGTCTCCTAGCAAGCTTATAGTAGGCTCCATTTCTTCTTCATCCTCCTCCTCTCCTTTTGGAAATTTCAGATGAGTGCATTTTATTTCCTATATATCTCATTCCTCACTCCATCCATCTCCTCTGTGTTTGTCCCTTAATTCTCCTTTAAAAATCACATTCTATCTCTATGTGCCCTATGACATGTAAGTACAAGACCACACAAATATGCACCAACAGATAAATAAGCAAACCAAACCAATGAGTAGTATGAATACATGCTGGGATTTGTACCTGGGTCTGAAGAATCATATCTCAGATTCAAAGTTTCTGGGTTGCAGAGCTATGAATCAAATGCGATTTGTGTCCTATGAGTTGCAACATTTCAAAGTTTCCGGTGAACAATAGACAGTCTTGCTAGTACAGGAGTTCTCTCCCACAAAAGGTAGTAGCAAAAAAGAGAATATCCGTCTCTAGTTCAGTATAGATTTCAGGACACATTAAAAAAATAGATAGAGAAAGTTGGTCACTGATTCAGCAGTGTCAGTTAACAAAAGCTGATAATCACACAGAGATTCTTTCTTCCCAAGATGACTTTGACTCCCAGCTCATAGCTATCAACACAACAAGGCTCTTGGATAACTGAAATGATCATACAAAAGTTCCTCTTACAGTCCTATGGCTTAAGACTTGACTGGGACCATTTTAATGGAGGTTAAATGATCCAATGAAAACTTGTCTATACCACTTTCATCAAACATCTGTCTAGAATAAATTTATTTTTGACAAAGAAAAATACTTGAAACTTTCATTGCTCAAAAATAACCATACATCTAAGGGCAAAGATTTTATGTTCCTTTCGTAAGGTAGAGGAAGTCCTACTTTGGACAATGTCATGAGTCAGAAATAAAGTTATATAGCAGCAGATTTTCACCCTCCAGGAAATGCTTAACAAGACAGAAAATGGGCTAGATAATGAAGTAGTGTAACCAATAGGAAAAGGGAACTGCCACACTTACAGATTCATGCATTCATTTTGAATATATATGACAGGAATTCTTCGATCTATTCATAAATTTCTATTGCAAAAATAGTTTTATGTTAGGCTAAAAACAAAGCTCTAACCTCTGCTTAGTATTTGGAAACCTATGTTAGAGCAAAAGCAATTTAAAATTAAGAGTCTAGCAGACCACTCTCAGTGAGTCAATAGAAATTATTGCTTCATATGTTTGATAAATAATTGTGAAAGAAGTAACTTTAAAGTATATATACTGGTAGTGTAATATGGATTTAGCCTCATGAACCTACCAGAAAGTCACAGATCCATTATTTTAGGCAAAAGTCCTTCAAATTATGAGATACTTAGTAAGTATGATATTTAGTAAATGCAATAGGAGTAAAATAGCAAGAGTTTTTTTGAAATAGTAAGATTTATTCTCAGATTCATTTTTACTGAAAAATATTTTGCCATTTACTAAACAGCTTCTTCCCTTGCTCATAATCACTTTATTAGTTATTGTGGAAGCATCCCTTAGGTAAGCTATTATTATTGTCTTAATTTTACAATTACTGCACTGAACCTATTTTTAAAAATCATTTATTTATTCAAGTTATATCTGGATCACAGACCCCTCTCCACATTGAACCTATTTTTAATTTAATTTAATTTAATTTTTCATTTTGCATCCCAATAATAGCCCCCTCCTTCCTTCCTCTGAATCCCAGCCTCTTGTCCTCTTCTCTCACCCCTCTTCCCTTTCTCCACAGAAAAGGGATACCCCTCCCACCCCCAGTACAATTTTCACCCCAGCATATCGAGTCTGAGATTCTATCTCATACCTCTCAGAATGACTAAGATAAGAAACCCAAGGGAGAGCACATGCTGGTGAGGATGTGGTGGAAGAGGAACACTCCTTCTTTGCTGATGGACTGCAAATTTGTACAACCACTTTGGAAATCAATCTGGCAGTTTCTCAGAATAATGGGAAGAGTTCTTCCCCAAGACCCAACTATATCACTCGTGGACATATACCCCAAAGATCTCCCACCATACCACAAGGACATTTGCTCAACTATGTTCATAGTAGCTTTATTCATGATAGCCAGAAACCGGAAACAATCTAGATGTCCCTCAACCACAGAATGGATAAAGAAACTGTGATACATTTACCCAATGGAATACTACTCAGCTATTAAAAACAAGGAAATAATGAATTTCACAGGCAAATGTATGGCACTTTTCTAGGTCATCCTGAGATGAACTAATTGATCTAGATCATCCTGAGTGAGGCAACCCAGACTCAGAAAGATACACATGATATGTACTCATGAATAAGCAGATACTGGCCATTTAGTGAAGGATAACAATACTATAGTACACAGTCCTAAGGAAGATAAGCAACTAAGAGAGACCAAGGGAGGATGCTTGAAACACACTCAGAAGGGGAAAGAGAAAAGAGAGCAGAAGTAGATGAAGAGAGGGAACTGAGTAGGAGAAGGAAAGAGGAGGAAAAGGGAAAGGAGTGGGGATCAGCTATGGGGAGAGAGGAGCAGGTAATGAATGGGCTTGGAGAAAGATGAGAAACCAAGAGAAGATCATCTCTGAGACAAGCTAGGGATGGACAAGGTATGCCCCTAGGAGGAGATGGGGATAATTCTAGCTGAGATTCTTACCTGTGGGAGATATGGAGACTGAAGAAGCCTCCCACTAGCTAGGTAGGACTCACAGGGGAGAGAGGGGATCAGCAACCCACCCATAAAATCTTCAATGCAAAATTTACCCTGTATATAAGATATGCGGGGATAAAGATATAGCAGACTTTGAGGGAATGACCAATGATTGGCCCAAACTTAGACCTTTCCTATGGGAGAAAGCCAACCCCTATCACTGTTCATGATATTCTGCTATGATTACAGACAGGAGCATAGCACAACTGTCCTCTGTGAAGCTCTATGCAGAAAAGATGTAAACAGAAGCTGAGACTCACCACCAAACATTAGGTGGAACATGGGAATCTTGTGAAAGAATGGGGAAAGGATAGAGGGACCCAGAGGAGACAAGAACTCCACAAGAAAATCAATAGCGTCAACTAACCTAGGGCCATGGGGCTTACAGAGACCGAACCACTAATCAAAGGGCATGATGAACTGGACCTAGGCCCCTGCACATATGTGGTCAACATGTGGGTTGCCTAGCAAATTCGACAAGGACTTTCTCTGACATGGGCTGTGATGCCTGCTTTTTTGATCACTTCCCCTTAACGGGGCTTCAATGAAAGAGCAAGAGGTTTTTAAGATACATAATCTTTTGGAAAATTATTTTACATATGACAGTTTAACTATTTTTGATTAGAATGAAAATATAGCTTGGTCCTTTGACTCAATTATAAAACTGGAGATGGAAGAAAGGTCAATAAACATTTATAACTAAATTGCTAAAAATTCCAATTATACTACTCCCCATGTTAATTTTTATATTTTCTCTTTATTGTTCAAATTCATAACTCTGACAAGAGTAAAATAACTTTCTTTTTCACTTTCTTTCCAAGTTCAAGCGATTTATATACCACGGCTGACATTTCAGCATACTTTTATAGCTACTGTGAAATCTCTGTGACCCTTCACTCTCAATATCAAAATATTTTTACTTATAAAGAACCCTTAAAAGCAAACAAGATTTATGTTAAATAACATTTTATATTAATATTTTTGTCATGGAAAAGCAATAATTTTTTTAAGGATTTAAAAGTGAAGTTAAAATCACTGTGAGCAGACAGGTACTTCTATATAGATATACTACTATATAAACACATTGGCAGTGCACATTCACATTTGAATAGACTCTTTAAAAAGACCAACTTAATGATTACCTTAATGATTTCTCATAGCCATGGTCATCCAGAAAATAAAAGTTATTCAAATATTATTTTTAAAGTTTTTAATCCATTAAACCTTTTGAAAAATTAATAAACCACAAAGGATATTAATCAAATCATATGGGTAAAACTTTGTAGCCATTAACATAATAGATATGTCACAAAGAAATTATATAGCTGTTTTGTTTTGATGCTTTTTACTTCTGTATTAGTGACTTCCCCATGATAAAACAGCATAATCAAGGAAACTTACAGAAGAAAGGATTTATTTGGCTTATGGTTCAAGAGGGACGTGAGTCCATCTTGTCAGGGAAGCATGGTAATAAGCGGCAGCCCTGGAGACAGAAAATGACTGCTGAGAGCTCACATCTTAAACTGCAAGCAAGAAGCAGCAAACTGGGAATGCCACAAGGTTCTGAAACGCCAAAGGCTTCCTCCAGTGATATGCTTCCTCTCAGACAGCCATGCCTCTTAACCTACCCAAAGAGTGCCACCAACTTGAGACCAAGTGTTAAAATTAGACTATAGAGGGAGCCGGTTTCAGTAAAAGCACCACACCTGCTATGATATTTTATAAGCTTTCTCATGAAACAATGCAAATATTCTCTGTGGAAAGTCCAGAAGGATCAAGAAAAATGACTATGCTATTTAGGCCAGACTCAAAGTAACATTTGTAATTAATTTTTAAAGTTTGATTCACAAGGAATAAAGATCAAGGACTAAGTGGTATTCATTGAATGATTAACCTCTTCTCAGCTTTCCTCTCTTTTTATGGAGAAATTCTGGTGTGTGTGCTACACTCCCTACATGGGCTTTGCTGAGAAGGGAACTTCTGTATAAAGGTCTGAATGAAGAAAAGGAAGAGATCCAGGGAATGCTCATTTCTTGTTAGAGGCTTGGATAACTTTCAATGCTTCCCAAGGTGGGGGGACAGGAAAAAAGGTCACTTAACTCTAGAAGAAGGAAGGAGAAGAAGTATTTCAAGTTGGATGAGGATGGCTGACCTGTAGGGTTAAATATCACTGATAAAACAACTGAAGATATCCCTTGAAATTCACAATATTGAGTTCACTGGTTGTTTCTACAAATGTTTTCCTTAAGATGTACAGAGAAAGCTTGGGTAGAGTGGAATTAATGGTGAACAGAAAGGTAGGAGTTACAAGTAGATCGAGAAGGCATGATTCAAGGAATTTGGTACACTGAGGAACAAAATAATGGCCACCAAAGAAGTTGATTCAAGAGCATTACATCATACCAACAGCCCCAACATATCCATGTAATTTTGGGTAGAATTAATGATGTAGAAAATGGAAAAGTTCTGGTATGATGCTACTGAGTATTTAGAAGGAATAAGGTCATTTGCACAAGAGAAAGGTTTGGCATATAGAGAAATTCTGGTAACTGAGGGTACAAGAATGTAAAGTAGGTCCATGTTATGCTGCAGGAAGAAGGATATTCATAGGCAATTGAGGACGATTTTGTGATTTTTGAACTTCACTCTTATTTTGATTTTTTTTTTGTTGTTTTTATAAAAAGTAAACAATCACAGACAAAAACAAAGGGAAGCATGGCGAAAATGGGGATAGTTGAAAGGACTCTCTGATGATAGGAGGCAAAGTAGACTAAAAACCCAATGTCTTAATGTTTAGATGTCATTTCAGAGTAATTTCCTAATGTTTTGAAGTTCTGTTTAAAGTAAGGCATCAGATAGTGTTCAAGACTGACAATCATGGTTTATTTAGCTATGCTGAATAAGATGAATTTTGTTAGATTAGATAAATATAAAATACTTTTGACTATGTAAGTGAATGCTAATTTTATGTATTTAATGGTATTTCTATAAATAAACTGGATATTCAGGATGATTATGTAGGAATGAAATAGAAATGAAATTAGATTAGATATCAGTTGTACATTATGCAGCAAAATAGAACTTTAGATTCACCAAGACAGATATATATTTTTCTTCCTCAAGATTGCCTGATACAAATAGGCTAAACACTATGTGTGTAACTTTTATATATGGTTTTCTTGAGTGTTTCATTTCTGTTCTTACTGTTTTTACTCTATGAGTTAAAAAAATTAGCCTTTTAATTAGACAAAAGGAGAAAATTGATGGGGTGATGTTATGCATTCTAAATGTTAATTAATCTCCCAGAAGCCTGCTTGCTGTAGACCAAGTGAAGCTGTGTTAACTTTCCTGTTAACCACTCACTCTGATTGGTTAAATAAATGAGGAGGCCTGAGACTGGGCAAAGTCAGAGGTAGGTGGGACTAAGGTGCTCGGACTTCTGAAGCAGAGAGGTTCATGGGTAGAAGAAGCCTCCAGCATAACAAAAAGTAGCCTCTAGAAGAAGAGCAGGAAGGAGGACATATGCCATGGGTTAGAGAAAAGAACGTCATTCCTTGTGACCTGGAACACTGGCATAGTATGGGGAATAACAGTCCAAGGGACTTATGTATATATGGGGTCATATTTGGGAATAGAATTATGAGCTAGCTTAGATGGGCCAAGGCTTGTTAAAAAACAAAACACCAAAAAACCAAAACCAAAAAATTAAAAACAAAAAACCAACCAACTCCTTAAGAAAGAGATGGCTCAGCGGTTAAGAGCACTGACTGCTCTTCCAAATGACTGGGTTCAAATCCCAGCACCCAAATGGCAGTTCACAGCTTTCTGTAATTGCTGGGCATGGTGGCACACACCTTTAATCCCAGAACTTGGGAGGCAAAGGCAGGCAGATCTCTGTGAGTTCAAAGCCAGCCTGGTCTACAAAGTGAATCCAGGACAGTCAAGGATACACAGATAAACCCTGTCTCTAAAAACCTAAAAAAAAAAAAAAATTTAAAGAACCAATTATCAACAAAATGTGATAATGTATTACAAAAGATGATTATACATGCTTTTTATCATTAAATCATTAATTCCATTTTCTTTTGATAATACTCCATTTCTTTAACAACGATTGAAACATGAGTTTCATTGATGTATGTGATAGCCACTATTAGATCAAATCCACTACCAATTGGCAGCCTTTGCAGTCATTCCTTCTCCACTCCAGCTCCATTTGCAGAAATATTTTCTACTGCTTCGCTCCCCTTCTTTGTAGTCTGATATACAGACGTGTTAATCTTTCCTCATATATTCATATCAGGATCTACAGAGTCATCTGTGGATCTGCACTCTCTTCTTTGTTGATTTATCTCATTTCATAGATTTATAAATACCAATTTAGCATGTGTTCCATATGTTTTGACAGACATGCAGCAAAAACATGTGACATTTTTTCCAGTTTCACAAATATACTGTCTACTTCCTTTCTGCCAGCCTTTGTTTCTGTTGCCTTAGATAATTGTTGCCGAAGGCTTAAATTTCATGGAAGTGGAACTGTCTGCCTACATTTGTGTCTAGCTATATGTGTCTGTTTACTATGTTTTTAATAGTCATCTCTTTTGCACTAGTAGTTCATTCACTCCTTTAGTTAGTAGTGTTTTATTTTGTGAGTATGCCACAATCTGTTTATTCATTCTTCTGTCAGGGAACATTTGAAATGCTTCCAGTTTGAATTATTATGAGTTAGTGGCTAAACATATTTTTGCATAATTAGTTCATGGGCATGCATTTCATTTCTCCTAAACTGAAACTGCAGTCATAGGAGTAGTTGTGTACTTAATTTTAAAAGAGATTGCATAAAGTTTGTCACCATGAATGTGCCATGTTACACTCTTATGACCACCACATGGGGGTCGGGCTAGTCTCCGTTTCTACCATGTAGTGTTATCAGTACTTTTATTCTTGTTTATGGTAGTAGGCATAGAGGCATACCTGATTTCACTACCTGTTAACATTCATGGCTCATGTCCATGGCCACTCACCATTCATGTACCTTCTTTTATAACACGCCTTTTCTTATTTTTGCTTACTTTTAGTACATTTGGGTTATTTTAGCAAATAATCTATTTTTAGAAGGATATGGGTCTTCTTATCACATCAAAATATACTTTCTACATTTTTAGAGAAAGTCCTTTACTATCTGTTTGCATAATTACAAATTTTCTTTTAACTTATAGCTTGAAAGTTTAGTTTCCAAATATTATATTTAAAATTTTATGAGATTTATTAGGATTACTTTCTTTATTTTAGCTAAGTAGCTCTTCCCTACTCCATATGAGTTAGAGTTTCTTGACTATTCTGGAAGTTTTGTGCTTTTAGTTTTTATATGTATCTTAGGTGCATCTTGAAGTAATTTTGTATTGCTCACTGATATATTGACTGTTTCTTTATTTCAACTAGTACATTCAGTGTTATTTCAGGTCAGACTTATATTTTCCATTTAATTAACTTGCTCTTTGACATAGACAGACACTGTATAAATTTATCCTCTATTCTGTCCACTGTTCTACTTTTCTACCTTGTGTCAATATGATGCTATCATAGTTTTTCAAGAAGCCAGTGATCTAGAAGCATGAATCATCTGAAATTTCTTATATTTTCTAAAATCTGTTATCTATGATAGATCATATATATTACTATTTTGATTACCTTGTGGATCATTATGATCAAATAACTATTAGTCATCTAGTATTGAGCTAAAAGTGTACATATGTTCTGGGATAAGTGACATCTTAACAATTTGGGTCTTGGTTCTAGGGTTTTTAAAGAAGTTTTAGAGTTTTCTATATAAGCAGTGCTGTACTATGTGAATGAAGGAAGTTTGTTCTTTCTTTTCAGTATACATGCATATTGTTTATTTCGTGGTTAAACTTTCTGGAACCTCCAGGGTGATATTGATTAGAAACCAAGAGAGCATATAACTGCACCTTGCTCCTGAAACAGATAAAATTTCCCTATTCATCATGATGCTCTCTTGATATTTCCTCCAAAAGGAAATTCCTTCTATATTTTAATCTTATTCTACTACCTTCTGACTTTTTCAAATTATTTATGTTCATTTGTTGTGTTGATTTTAAGTGTTAAAGCAGCTTTTCATTCTTAACTTAAACTTCCATTGCCATTATGCCATTACGTCTCTGAATTCTGTGAACTAACTCATTATTACATGCTGTGTATATGTGAACGTGAAGTTTATTAGTCTAAGTTCTCATATTTGCCAGACTGTGGTGCTACAATTGTATTCGAATTTATATACAAAATTTGAGACATTTTCTAGTTATCATACTTTTAAAAAATATTGGCACTATTCTTAGAAGCTTAATATAATTAGGCATGGAATAACCTGTCCTTGGAACATAATTTCTTGAGTATTTTTGAAATACTAAATGTGAGCTGGAGAAGTAGCTCAGCATTTAAAAGTACATATTGTTCTTGCAGAGAACCCTTGTTTAGTACCCATCACCTATAGCCAGCAACTCACAACTGTCTATAATTCCAATTCCAGGGACATCCAACACCTTTAAGCTTTTCAGGCTCTTGCTCACATGTACACATTTCTGTATACAAATATATACACATATGTATAATTAAAATAAAACTAAATTTTAAAGCAATAAATTTTATTTTCAAAATATATTTAGAAGTATTCACCTTTTCTACTGCCTTTTCCCCCTCCTGGTCTATAAGAGCTGGCTGGGTTCTATTTGGCTATGGTTCAAGGACCATTAAAGGAAAAAAAATAGGAAGAGAAATTAAGATAAATCATCATGTCTAAGGAACACATTAGTCTTTTGACTCTCTGCTGCCTACTAT
The DNA here is from genome assembly GCA_907164525.1 of Lophiomys imhausi. NCBI lineage: Eukaryota > Metazoa > Chordata > Mammalia > Rodentia > Muridae > Lophiomys > Lophiomys imhausi. Next base: position 265,700 of record CAJQZJ010032443.1, read on the forward strand.
CAACTTTTTCTTGGAGGACTAATTATTTTTAATGATTTATTTTTTAGCTCTCTCTCTCTCTCTCTGTGTGTGTGTGTGTGTGTGTGTGTGTGTGTGTGTGTGTGTGTGTTTGCATATATGAGTGCAGGGACCAACAGACTCTAGAAGAGGGTGTTGGATCCCTTGGAAATGGATTTACAGGTAGCTGTGAGCCTCCCAGTGTGGGTGCTGGGAACTGGATTTGTATCTTTTACAAGAGCAATACATGTTCCTAACTGCAGAGCCATCTAGTGAACCAGTCCTAAAATCCAAATGGGAATTTTGTAATTGTTCTAGAGGACTATGTAATTGACTGTACTTACCGTATAAAAATAAGTAATTTTAATCACTGGTTCATAGTCCTTTTTATTGTTGCTTGAAATGAAGATGAGTAATTGAGGGTTCACAAGATGATTCGACAGGCAAGAGCATTTGCTGCTCAAGCCTAATGACCTGAGTTGAACCTCTACAACCCATTGTGGAAGGAAAAAATTGATGCTAGAAAGGTGGACTACAAAAACGTATTTCAGACTGGTTTTCACATGTTTGTCAGGTCATATGCATACCCTTGCCCATGTCTGTACACATATATACATGCATAAATAATAAAAATAAATAACATGAATAAATAAAAAAAACTAGATGATACATTTTCCTTCTCCAAAAAGGTGCTGGAGTAATGAATGGGAAGAATGACTCCTTTAGATATTTTATTATTTGTCTAGGATATGCTTTTAAAAACTCAGCATATTTAAAACAATGAACCCAGGAAAAGAGGCAACCTAAATGGAAATTTAGGTCAAAAGAGCTGAAGAACTTCATCAAAAATAATCAAACAAGGTTGACCTACATGGCTTGTTCTGTTCCATGCCTCTTGGGTCCTACCCAAGCTGGCAGTGCAGTTTTTCTCTTCATAGCTTGACCCACTTGTGCATGGTGTTGATTATTTTGATCCAAATTCAGTATTTTGAAACCTTAAAGTTTGCATACTGCTATATATAATACTCGTTACAAAAGGCACACATGTTAGTATAAAGATTTTTACAGAAAGTAAAATAATTCATAGTACAAAGTATATTGTCTATTGTCGTATACTGTAATTCACATGTGGGATATCTGCCAAAGTCTCACTTTCCCGAAATAGTACTGCAAACCCAGGAAACATAATATACAAGATTATTTCTGCTTACAAAACCAGGATTTTCTTTTTCAGATACCTGGTCAAATGAGGCAGAACATTGCAAAGGGAAAAGTTCACTTTGGAAAAGTAATAAATGAGATAAAGAACTGAAAGTATCAGAAGCCTAGAGGGTAAGATTCCTGAAAATCTCTTCTTAGGAACGACACTGGCCACCTTAGAGCACCATGGAGTCTAAAACTGCAGAATTTCACCTTATTCAACAAAGGTCATAACTCCTGAAAAGGCTAATTTTCTGTTATCCAGTGTGATTTTGTGAACAGCTCAATAATTACAGACATTATACAAGAAGATAACTCCATGAATAAGATCTAGCATAAACACATATTACAGAGTAAAATACTATAAGACTCAAGGGATGTGTATTAAAGTTGGTAATTGGTAATTATAGAAAAGGAAAAACAATTTTAATATGTTTAATTGTTTTGGTTTTAATTATGTTTTGGTGTTTTGAGACAGAGTCTCACTATGTAGCTCAGGTTAGCCTTGCATATCTGGCCATTATATCTTAATCTCAAAATTGGAGATTATAGGCATGTACCACCATACTTCTGATAAGTAATGTTAGATATTTAAAAAACATCATATTACACAAAGTAATTATTACAGCTTAATTCTTATCATATTTGTTGAGGGAAATAAACCTTATGAATATCAAAACATTTAAATTAAATCTATTGAAAAATAAAAATTAGAGACATAAATAATTTCATAGTAGAAAAATTAAGACAGTAAAGAAAAAAAGTAAAAAAAAAAAAAAAAACACATAAGCATAGCCTGAAACCCTAATCTTCACACACAGTTAAAGTAAGCAATTATCCAGATTTTTAAATAAATAAATAAATGAGGCTTATAGGGTCATAATAATGAATGCTTATTCATAATTCCACTGATTTACCAATTCAGGACAAAATAATTGTTAAACATATTTACATATAAGTAGCATACATGAAATATTGGAGGTTATATTCCAATTTTAAAGTATATTCTAAGCAAAATTAAAGTTCTCCATACTAGTAAAGTTCTTTCCAATACTTTTTAGATCATAATTATCAATTATAATATCAATAATAATCATAAAATTCAACAATTTCATCACTGTCTCTGAAGATCTCAAGAAGTATATACTTTCTATGACTTTTTTTTCAAAGATTTTTTTTTTTCTGAGACAGGATTTCTTTGTGTAACAATCCTGGCTGTCCTGGACTTGATTTCTAGACCAAGCTGACCTCAAACTCGCAAATATCTGCCTGCCTCTGCCTCCCAAGTGCTGGGATTAAAGGCGTGACCCACCACGCCTGGCCACTTTTTATAACTAAATGTTTCAAACAGTAAAAGATGAATATTTTTGTCAAACTGCATAAATGTAAATTTAATGTTGTTCTAAATTACATATTTGCAGATTGTTGAAATGAATGATCTCATTTATTTTATAAACATAAATGTATGTAAATAAAATGAGTACCATTTTAAACTTATAACAAATTATAATTGCCTAAGTTTCATAAACACCATGAGAAAATGACTTTTTTTGACTAACATAATACAACTAATATCTACAATTCAAAAATGTTACAATTAGTCATTTGCTCAGGGGCTGAACAGACTTCCTGATGAACACCAATAAGGAAACAAACAAAACAGCAACTGCAATAATATCAGTCCTTCTTTTCTTTGTGCCTTCCCTGACTTTTGATGTCTGACCCTTGGCTATGGGTTCTCTAAGGGAAGAGCAAGGGAAGCAATGTTAGAGTCATCGAGTTTTCTGATCTGTGCTACTACCACAAACTGTTAAATAGTTAGAAAAAAAATAGATTAAGAGCCACATTTATACTGGGGAAATCTACGATGGAGTCCATGAACTGCAGAACAGTATGAACAATACCACGAATTTGTAACTGCTCATCAGATTTTATTTGATTCCTATAAACAGAGAATCTCTAACAGTTTGACAGAAATGAAGGTGAAAATAGAGATGAAAATAAAACAAGTGAATATCTCCCAAAGAAAAACAGAACATATTTAGATTAGAATATACCAGGGAGTGCAAAAGAAACAGGGTACACAAAGCCATCTCTGTGTGGTTTAAAAGAATCAGTTCATTTTATTTGGAGCTTTATGTTAGTGTGAACAGAATTGGTTTTAAATAAAAGAGGGAATCATAATATAGGTCACTTTCCAAGTGCATGTGAGGACAGAGAAGTGTTAACAATTGAGTCAGTGACGGGCACTCTAGAAGGTTGGACACTTCCATAGCTTCTCTCAACAAAACAACAAATCCAAGATCTGAAGGCAATTTGTTTAGGCTGAATCTGGTGTGCTTGACCTCCAAGTTCGAAATCAAAAGAAAAAGCATCAGGATTTCTATACCAGGCGCTAGCTTCCAGTGAGATTAAATAAATGAAATCCACAGTCCACAAGGGATTAGGGAAAGATGTTCAAATTACGGATATTCATCTTGATATTTACAGACCTTAACTTTTAACATGGCATCTTAGTTTCTTCTGTCCCTGTGATTGAAAACAAACAGAATCTCCGACTTCAGCAATTTACAGGAGAAAGTGTTGATTTTGGCTCTGTGGAGGTTACAATCTCTTGTGGCAGTGAAGCAACAGTGGCAGGGGCTTGAGGGAGCTTGTTCCATCACATCCACAGTCAAAAAAGTAGACAGGTAAATGTAGTTTCTCAGCTCACGTTCTCTAATGTGTGCAGCCCAGAATCCTCACCCAGGGACCAGTGCTGTCTGTACTGCATAGGTTTTCTTACACCACTTGACATCGTAGAATAATACCTACCACCATACCCAGAGTCCACATTCCTGTGTGACTTCAGTTTCTGCAAAATTAACAAGTTAATAAATCATCACACATGGAAGCGTGACAATTCATTGTCATGTCTTCGTGGAAATTAGCACCATGAAAGGAAGACAACACTAATAACTAAAAAAAAACAAAAACAAGAGAAAAAGAAAAAAGAAGTGCAGAGAATTAGAATGTATGTCCAAAAACTAATAAGAAAACAGAACATGAACAAAAATCCCCACAGTTATGAATAGGGAGCTGCTATGTTCATAAAACAGTTATATAAAAATTAAACAAATATGTTATTGGAATATAAATTATGGTTGGTTAGAAAGTAGTCAACACTAAAGCTCTCATAGGCTAAAAATGATTGATAATAGAGCTGAAGATTGAGTGTTAGTTATGTGAAGTCAATAGACTATGCTACAGTGCATTGACAAAAGAAAAAAAAAGTATGATCTAGGTGTAATGGTTCATGCCTTTAATCTCAGCACTCAAGGGACAGGCAACTCTTTATAAACTTGAGGCTAGCCTGGTCTATATAGAGAGTTCTAGGCCAGCTACATAGGAAGCCTTGACTTAAAAAATAGAATTTGAAAAACATGTCTGTCTATAAGGAGTAGTGGCAAAAAATAAAAAAAAGAAGAAATGGAGAAAAGAAACTAAAAATAAAAAATTTTCCTTGACTGAACAAAGACACAAGATTGAATAAGAAAGATTCACCATTTTTTTTTTTTAGAGAGAAAGAAATATTGGTGGTCTCCTTAACTCTTAAATTACAAATAACAATACTGAACAAAGAAATCAGCAAAATTTATACTTAAGTATATATAAAAGTTTGGCCATATGATTGCTAACTCAAAGACTATCAATAAAACTTATATCAAAATGAATAGAAGCATAGTGATAGCATAATAAAAACCAGAATTTGAGGCTGTAGAAATTTCAACAAAATATGGACTATTGGAAGAAAGAGGAAAGTGACAGCTTGCAAAAAATATTTTTATTTGGAAGGGGATGTTATAGTTGAAGATTAATTCTTCATGTTGATTGAAAAATATGGTTAAATATTAAATAAATGTTAGTCATATGTGTTACTTAAATAATTGTAGAGTCATCAAATTAGCACTGCATGATCAACTTAGAGGCTTTTTCCCTTCCTCTTGAGGAAAGACTACCTCTGGCTTTTGGAGTTTATTTCTCTCTGCAGCTGAACACAGTCCTGACTAGTGTATTTTATTTTCTCTTTGGTGGAAAAATAAGTTTCTTGCTATTTTCAATATTATTTGAAATTTATATTGATTATCTAATACCAAGTAGTCAGTCAATTACGTAGAAGTAATCGATTCTTTAATAACATGTAAATGCTTTCCTCCTACAGTTCTCTAAAGCTTCTATAGATTCTCTTCACAGAAAAATAAGTGTAGCTCCAATTTTTATCTATAAGCATACAAAAACTTTCATTCATATATTAGGACAGTATATTGCACATGGAATTTCACTATCTTTTTGTATTCAATGTCAATTAAGGACATATTTTTCTTTATTACTAAAGTTACCTAATATTTTTGCTATCATTTATCTGAAAATGGGTTTTAGCCATCTATCAGCTTTGAACTTGGAAATACCTTTACATTCAAGTTCTATGCCTTTTAAACAATAGTATCTCTTTACTTTGTAGAACTTATAATATATGTTTGGGATAGTGAACTGCTTTGAATTTTTGAACTTTTATTTTCAATAAATGAATACACATGGTAAAACCTCTGACACATGTTTACAAATGACTTTAGCCTTAAGATAATTTATAGTAATTTGTCAATGTCTGACTCCTTGAGAGTTAAGAAGAACAATGGAAATACATAAAGACACTTTTAGTTACAGAGTGATATTTATTGAATTAAGAGAAATATAAAGTTAAACTAACAGGAACAACATATTTGTGATTATTAGTTGTGTTGTCACTCACAAAAGACTTTATTCTGTCCCACTTAAAAGCATAACCCTAATTAGAACATATTAATTAAATCAGATGACTATGTAGAAACCTTCCTTAATAAGTTTCATAAATATAAAGAGTTAACTTTTGATAATCAATAGCACAGAATTACATTTTGTGTGAAATGTTTGAATCCATTGGATTTTGAACTCTATCAGCCCACTTAAGAAGAAGGTTATATTCATCAACATTCATATACAGGGAGTCTACAAAGTCAGAAAAGGTCAAAATATTTGGTTTCTAACACTTTAATGTAGTATGTGGTTTTGATTCATATCTCACACTGAGGTAGCCCAATCCTAAGCTCAGGAAAATAAGTGGCTAATAAAGCTGACAAGATTCAGGACCTTCAGAAAGTTACAAGTTTTACAAGGCCTGTTCTCAAAGAGAAATAATAAGCAGATGCAGTTGATGGAGATAGGAGACAGTCTGACTGAATTGCCTACAAGTTGAACAGAGAGCTCTAGAAACACAGCTTCTGGGAATCTTTACCCATCCTTCTGTGATGCAGGTACTTTTGAGTCACACATCCTTTTTAAGGAAACTCTCCTTCATGCTCTTGCATTTAACACCAATAAACCAATAAACTCACTTGTCCACAAAGCTTGACTTTGATGAAAGTTTGTTTCTTTGGCTGGTGTTGGTGTTCTATGTAGGGCAAATAGCCTTTTGTAGTATCTCCTCAGGAAAGATTACAAAATATGTAACAAAGGTTGTATTGGTAATTAAAAAAATTCTTACTGTGGGTTAGTCATTTTTGCCAAGTTCTATGTAAAAGTAATAGCCAAGACATGGATCCTGTCCTACAACATTTCATTAAAGTAGGAAAATGTTTTTTATGCTTTCTGTCAGGTTGCAGGTGAAAGTGTTTCTCAAATCCAGTTCCCTCTATGTGTTCCATTTATGTGTTGATTTTTTACGTGTTTCATAATTTTCCACAAGTTAGTTATTCTCTAGGATTTACAAAGAAAAGAAACATGAGTTTGGGATTAAAGTTTTATATTTTTCATAAAGAGATTGAAGGTTTGAATGTAAAATTACCATTACAATGACTCAGAGTATTGCAGTGGAAGTAAGACAATAAGGGCAGTTTTGATAGTTGCATTTACAAGATTACTCATCACCGTGCACTTAAAATCAGATGATTCATTTTAAGAGAATTAGAAATTAACAGTAAGAGTTTGGAAAATTCTGGACAGGGATAACTATAAAGAATGTATTCAACATCCTAAGTGAACAACTCCCATTATCATTCCTTTCTCAAATGTTTTATCACTTCACAATAACAAAAAGGATGACACAATAATGTTATAAGTAGATAAATTTAGTAAAGGGAAGGAATATTGAATAAACTAATAGGCCAATCACAGAAAATAATTTCACTATATATACAGTTAAAGTAGTATAGCTCTAAAAGGTAATTTAGATTGAGAAGACTAAGCAATCTGATGGAAAAGAAATAGACAAAATTCTTCTGAAACAGAGATCTTATGAAAATGTAAAATAAGAGGATAAATCACTCAAAACCAGCATGACAATAACAGTTAATGTTTAAAACTAACAATGGGCAAATACAAAAGTGATAAAGAACACTTGGTGTTTATAAAATTATTTATAAAATAGCAATGCTATAATTCTTTTCCAAACTAAATTGCCCATGACAGGATTTATTTGAGAAATATATAATAATGGACATCAAGTCATTTACCCTTTTGGTGTTTTTTCTTTTAAAATAATCAAATATTTCAAAAATAAATCAGATTAGTTTTCTATATAAAATGTTCCAAATATTTTTAAAGTTATTTACTTTATACACACTTTTTGTCTTTTAACTTTGTCATTATATAAATTTGGCTCAGATAGAATTTTAAGATTTGAAACATAATGAAGATGAAGGCCTGCCTTAGGGGTCCCCTCAACCTCCTGCACACCATAGAAATATCTCATATCTGTAGGCTGAAATATCTTTATAATGTACATTTATACTTTTACTACAATTAAATATATTTAATATATATAATGTTGGCTTTTACTGTTGTGGTTTTATGCAATTGTTTATAACTACTGTGACAAGCTATATGCTATTCTGTAAATTGCAACACCAAATTTTAAAGTTTATTCATCAGCTTCTTTTTTTTTTTTTTAGTGTTTCCATTTTTTTCCTTTATTTTTTATTTCTTCAAGTTACATCTCAATCACAGTCCCCTCCCTATTCCCCCTCCAGTCCCACCCTCCCACCCTCAACCCCCCATCCTCTTCCCTTTTTTTTTTCTTTTAAGTTTAAGGTATATCTTATTTCCCCCTACAGTTTCCCCTTTCAGTCCAACAAATGGCTCTTTCTCTTCTAATAACAAATACAATACAGTACAACAGAGGTAATTAGGCCACAATTATGAGGGTTATATGGCTTAACGTGTTGCAAGTTAGTATGAATGTTGACTCAGATATAGACCTTTAAACTCATGGAGATGTTTAGATAGTAGAATGTTAAAGTCAAGTACCAAATACATATGGACTGGTTATTCATCAGCTTCTTATACATTTAAAATAGTCAATTTAACTGACATCTCCCGTTTTGACATATGAATACATTTACAATTTCTCCCATATTGAGTATTTAAATTATTTAGACAATCTGAAAAACAAGTAATATAGACATATGTACATTCATACATACATGTATAAACGCATACACACATATTAACATATATATCTTATATTTTTCTTTTGTGTGTCTCCTCCTGTTAAGATTCTGATGATGAGATTATTAGAAGGCACTTCTCAATGTGGACTTTCTGGGTTATGGAGAATTCACTTATTCTTTAACTATATTACCAAATTTTTACCGAACTTTGCTGCTAACCCTAAATTACTATTAATAATGTAATGTCTCCATTTCTCAAAAGCTACACTTTATATTTATGCCAATCTGGTAGATAGGAGAAGTAAATTGTTTGTAACCATCTTTCCTGAAATTATAACAAAGTTTAGCATTTTTCATAGGTTTATAATCCTTTAAACTTCATTCTTTGTAATGAGGTCTAGACATTTCTCAGTTTTTAAAACTGGGTTTCTTGGAATTCCAATTTAAAAGTACTTTTAATACTATGTAAATATCACTATTATTATTATATTGTTGTGTATAATAAATGTATTATTACTTGTAAACATATGCCATCATTATATATAATATATAATCAATCTATTTATATCATCAATAATATAATACAAACAATATAGTTAATATGATATTGCATATTATATTTAATTGTCATTAGTTATATTTTTACACATTATACTAATATTCAGCATAATTATATCTATATTAATATCACAAAATTTATATTATTAATTCATATTGTTATATATGTATTCAGCCTAGTATGTCATTATGTAAATTGTCAATATTTATATATAATGAATTAAAAATATTATTTATTATATATATGTAAAATGTAGAATTATTTTATCTGGATATTACTGTTATAAAAATTCTTTCATGTCTTTAACATTCAGTTTTAATATTTATATTTTATATTAAATGGAATTGTTTTATGTCTATTCACATTTAATTCATTCTCACTGCAAATCTTTCTCATGCAGCATATATGCTAAGAAGTATACATTTCTTAGAGTAACTTCCTCCAGCAACAGATGGGAGCAGGTGCAGAGACCCATAGCCACACATTATGAGGAGAAAGAGACTAAATTAGAGGTCCCCATTGGGTGTCTCCCCTCAGAGATGGGGAACAAAGATTGTAGGAGTCAGAGGGGATGGAGAACACCAGAACATGTCTCACAGAATCTATTTTTAATTTAAAAAAAAAAGAAAGTAACTTAGTTTCCCAGCTCTGATTAGAGTAGCTTTTACATAGTATATTTTATCTGTATCTCTAAGAGTTTATTTTAAACTTAGCAGTGCATAGATTATATATATATAATACTATCATGCTTGAATTCAAATCTATAATCTTATTATTTGTTTTCTATTTGACCCTTATATTTGGTTCTTTACCCTGACATATCTTTCCTGTTCATTGTTTTGTCTTTGATAACTTTTCACTTTGACAGATGCCAGCATCATACTTGTGGTAACCTCCATCTCCAGCTTTGGAGTACTGTGATTTCAGGCATGTGTTGTAAAAGACCTGTCAAGACTTACATCTCCAGGTGAAAAGAATTGAAACCCAGGGTGGCCCTTATGCCCATAAAATAAATACAACAATACCCTTTAATGTTTAATGTGCCTTAGCTGGGCAGACTCTCAACTATCTCACCTAAGTTAACCTGACTACCTAGTCCCAATCAGCCAAGTGGCTTGCTGTACCTTCTGAATGTACAAGACACATCTGTCTTCTGTTTATCCTGGAGAAAAAACTTCCCGTCTCTTCACAGAATACATTTCTTCCTCCCAGGAAGTCTTGCCTTCCAATTATCTCTCTGCCCAGCTAATTGGACATCAGCAACTTTTATTATCCAATCATAGAATGCTTCAAATAGGTGTGGTGGTGGTTGGATTTCTATTGAACATAGTTAATTAACATATAACTGAACAATAGTCTCATGAAGGTGGCATGCATATCAGTCTGGCACCTGGAACAGCACACATGGTCCTAGGCAACAGATGTACCTCAGGAGGACCAATGAGAAGGCATTCTGTTTGCAAAATTAGTGTAAAGTCTGAGAAACTGAAAACAGGCTTTTGACTTGGTATTGCTTTCAGCTGCTGGATGCTGTCTCTCTACAAAGATGTTAGTAGCTTAGCAGAGCCCAGATTGGGCTGAAGCCAGGTAAAGTCTCATTTTGGAGCCATAAAAGCTGCTTCTCTGATGCCAAAGACAATGCACCCTGCTCAGGGGTGTGGCTGTAAAGCCCAAGAGACCTTGAGAAAACACTGTATGGAAGGGCATGGCCACAGGCCGCAAGAGCAATGCCATACTTAGGGACATGACAGCAGAAGTTGTGGGTCGATTGAGGCACAATAGACAGATATGTGAAACAGATGTGCGCCATCTGCAGAAGCTCAGGGTGTGCTGACTGAAAAGCAGACCTAAAATGGTGCTGTACAAATATGGTCAGCTTCAAGCCTGTATGAGAACAGCTTTGGCGCTGAGGTGGAAAGAAGTGGGAAAGTAGAAACCTGAGCACATAAACTGAGGGGCAGAGTCTGAGGGAGAGACTCCTGCCATAGGCAAGTCCAGAAGCCAAAAAGCCACAGGAAGTAGCACCTTCAAAGAACAAGTTCAGGCAGGTAGATGAGGTATGGCATAGGACTTGCTTTGCCAGACAGTGAGCAGAGAGGCCTGAAGCTACGTCTGGTCATAGGCCTAGGGAGTGAGAGACATGAGGTATACATGCTCTGAAGAGACCTCGAAAATAGGCATGAGAGTAACCCCTGTCACATGACGGTATCGCAAGGCTCAGATGAGCAAATATGCCCCCACAAGACTAGGCCAAGTGATGCAGCAGTTGCCCACGGCTGCTACAGAGCAGCTTAGTGGCCTGAGCCAGACTGACCATGTGGACCTACCGGTAGCAGAGCCACTGGAACAAGAGAAGGCCTCAAGCCTAACCCATAACAATGCAGCAGTCAGGTGACCACTGAGTGCCTATAGGCAGAAGGCTGACCAGTTGCCCTCGAGGTTCTGCCCCTGAGGCCATCTGGATTGGTATCCTTCTAAAGAGTTCATGTTGGTTGGTTAATAGGTGGTTACATAGATATTAATAAATATAGAATAATAGATTTATGTTTATAGATAGGGCCGTAACTCAGAGCATTGAAATCAGTATTGGAATACCATGCCTAAGACCTTTCTCCAGCAAGCATGAGCCACCATTCCTGGTTGAACTTGGACATTTTTTTCTTTATGGTATGATTGCATGATATTTCACTACAGCTAGGTGGAAATGAACTATTTTCCACCTTAAATATTCTTTGGTAAATCTAAAAAACAAAAAAACAAATCCCTGTGTTCTTATATACTTTTTCTCTGGATTATAATCCTCCTATAAATCTGGAAACAAATCTTTCTGCAAAACCATAGAATTTCTCTGCAGATATTACATGCAGCCTCCCTCTATGCAGAACTTACTTATTCCTGTATTTTCTCCTAGATTCTAACTAGCATCCACCTGACCTATAAATGACTCATCACTTCATCGAGACTGAAGTTCTCATCCTTTCCTTTTCTTGAACTATGTCTGAGCGGCTGTCTCTAGGGTTGATCCTGTGTCATGAATGGCTTTCCTTTCCTTGGGGACCACTGCTTTATTCTGCTTAACTACAGAATGACTAAAAATATTACTTGGACTGTCATATAATTGTTCCATGTATTTTATTTGTGTAAATTGTTTCATATAGTCAGATATTGCATGCTTTACATCATATATTGCTGTACAGTCAAATGAGTCAATATTGTCCTTGTTTCAAGTTTGTAGAAAGCCAAGATTAAGCCTCCCTCACTATACAGTATATAATTTTCTCAGGGATTTGAAGGATATCTTCCCTTGCCTGATAGCACCTGTTTGTGTTGCAAGTGTCTCATTTACTTTATTTTTTATTCAGTAACTTTAATGGCTTTTGTGGATATTTTTGGTTGTTTCTTCTTTGAGAATCTTCTCATAACTGAAAAATAAGAGGATCTTCTGGTTTCTTTTATGTGGCTCCCTGTTTTGCATTTCATCTATGTCTCTGATTAATTATGAACAAATGTTTTCGAATTGCTTGAGATATTTTTAAATATATCCATCAAATCTAACTTGATTTATTGAAAACTTTCTCTTTTCCCAGTGTGTTGAAGTACAGCATAAAGCACATAACAATCCATTTTGTTCTTCTCATCTATTTTTGTATCTAAAATAAATTATTTTGAGTATAATAAGTACTTAATCTGGTAATTTATGTTCCTCCAACTTTCAGAATTCACTTGGCAATTGACATGCACAAACATATGATGAAGTTATAAATAAAACCTCAGAAACTGACTCCTTAAAAATATTAGTTATCATTAACAGTGTATAAATGATATATAAATGTGTTTACTTTTTCCTGTTTAAAAGTTAGTGTAGCCACATGATATGTACTCACTTATAAGCAGATATTAGCCATATAGCAAAGATAACCATACTACAATCCAGACTCAAAGAAGCTAAGTAACTAGGAGGACCCAAGGGAGCATGCTTGAGTTTCACTCAAAAGGGGAAATAGAATAGACAGAGGAAGTGGATGGAGAGAGGGAGCTGGGTAGGAAAGGGAGAGAAGAGAGAACAGAGGGCAGGGATCAGACATGGAGAGAGCAGGGGGAGGGATGGGAGTTGAGAGGGCTGGGAGACAGAAGAGAAACCAAGAGGGGTCATCTCTGATACAACCTAGACATGTGAAGCAGGGTAGGCCCCTGGGAGGATATGGGGGTGACTCTAGCTGAGAATCCTAGCAGTGGGGGATATAGAGAGTGAAAAATCCACCTCCTAGTCAGGTAGGACTTCTAGTGGAGGGAATGGATCACCAACCCACCCACAAAGCCTTCAACCCAAAATTTA